>OU896714.1:27181450-27474461 GCA_918026855.4 Phaedon cochleariae | reverse complement strand
GACGTGAGAGCAGGCAACACTGTGACCGGCGTTCGCTCTGCGCGTGTCTTGTAGGCCTCTCTGCAGTCTGTCATTTTACGGTTCTGCTGCATTACATTCTGATGAATTCCGATTCTGCCAATGTACGGTTTTGATTTTTTACGGTTCTGCTGACAAACAGTTCCTATATTTCACGATTCTGTCGATGTACGGTTCTGAAATTTTACGATTATGTTATTTTACGGATCTAACATTTCACTATTCTGCTGAATTACGGTTCTGATAGTTTACGATTCTATCACAATACAGTATATGACATTACAGTATGATGAAGTACATTCTGTCATTGTACGTTCTGATATAATATGATTCTGATGGAATAAGGTCTGTTGTATTACGAGTCTGTCGATGTACGGTTTTAGCATTTTACGATTCTTTCAATTTACAGTTCTGATATTTTGAGATTCTGTGAATATGCTGTTCTGATTTTTTGCTATTCTGTCAATGTACGGTTCTGACGTTTTACTATTCTGTCGATAAATGGTTTGTTGTATTTCGATTCTGACAAAGTACGGTCTGCTAATGTGCGGTCTGTCATTCTGCGATTCTGACGAATTACGGTCTGTGTTGTTATGATTCTGACGAAATATCATTCCGCTGTGATGTTGGTTTGTTAGTTTTTGATTCTGTATATTTGCGGATCTGCGATATTGCTATTATAGAAAAATACACATCTGCGCATTTGCAATCTATTATTGTCTGGTATGCTCATGTACAGTATACAAAATACGGTTTGAGGGATTGCGGTTCTGTGCATCTACAGTAGAGGTAAATACGATTCCTATAAAATATTGTTCTGTTAAGTTACTGGTTTGAAAATGTATATTCTGATGGATTACGGGTCTGCGATTTTACATTCTGGTGATTTGTGTGTTCCCGACGAATCGGTCTGGTATCTCCCGTATCGATTTTGTGACTGACGATGTTGGTTCTACCTGTTTTTCCATCGGCAGGAATGAAAATGGATCTATACCTCTGTAGTAACTCGGTTAACTTCTTTTCCTGGCGGTTGTTGAGTGAGTCGCTTGCAGCAGAGACAAGTTCTTCATACTTGCCAGCCCTATCGGCGGTTGCTGTCACCTGGTGGATTATGGAGGCTGCCGGGACACAGGTTCCAATCTTGGTTCCCCTGCCAATCGTCACAGGGTAGTTATATATGTTGATAAATCGAACAGGTACATGATCGTCTGCCGAAAGTGAAGCCTTGCCGACTGAAATTCCACGTTCGACTTCCTAGTCATGGTTCCAGGGTTCCATGATGATGGGACTGCCTCGCTTCAATGTACCCTCAATCCGCGCTGCGACAATGGTCTCGCTCCGTTTCGGTAACAGGACGTCCTCTTCTAACGTTACCCCTGCCGCTACCTCCACCCGTGGATGTAAGAGGATCTCTTCGGCACCCACCTTGAGTGTTCGGCTTCTGAAGTCCAGTTGAATTCCTTGCGCACCCATGATGTTCATTCCCAGAATAACATCTCCTTCAATATCTGCCATGATAGCTCGATGTGGAAATTTCACGGTCTTGGTCGATATATCCATATCGATTTTCCCATAAACGGTGGCAGCTTCACCCGTAGCAGTTCTCAGACTCCATCTTGAGTTCACAAGTTGCTTTTTTGAAGACGTCAGAAGTCCACGTCGCAGGATTTTCTTCGATGCACCAGTATCCACCAACAATGCGCATTTCTTTCCGTCGATCTGTCCATCTACGTAGACGCTGCTGTTATCACGCCGTAGGGAAGCCACAAAGATGAGAGGGTCTTGAGAATGACGGGTCGAAGCTGCCTCCTCGAAGTCGATCCGTTCTAGTTTTCCTGTGGCTGCGTGGATGATGGTGCTTTCTCAGCAGCCTGCTTGGCACGTTTACAAGTTCGCTGGGGGTGGCCCAACTCCCCACAATTCCAACAGCGAACTGGTCTCCTCTTTTTATCCAAGAGGCCCTTGATGGCGTTCATCAAGGCTTCATTCGAATCTTGCCTGTGGCTCTCGGCTATGTTCTCGCTTTCATTCATAGCTCGTACCTTCGCGGATCCTCGGGAAGCTTCTGCTGCGGCCTCGATCTCAAGCGCAGCAGCCAAATCGCTGGTGAGGTCTTTTGGTCGAGTGAGGCGAACTGCTTGCTGCATTTCAATATCTCGTAGTCCATCTACGAACGTTTGAACAGCCAAGCATTTCATAAGAGATTCGGGAGCTGATGGATATGCACAATGAACCAATCGTGCAACGTCCACTTCGAATTCTTGCAGGCTCTCGTTGACTCTCTGTCGACGGCTCTTCATTTGTGATTGAAATACTTGCTGAAGATGTTCGTGACCATACCGCATTTCGAGGCGTTTGACGGGATGATCGTAGCTATCGGCTTCTACTTCCGGAATGGCTTGCAAGATGTTCAGTGCATCACCCCGTGGAGCTACTGTAAGAGCTAACACCTTGTCCTTGGATGTCCACCCATTGGCTTTGGAAGCTGCTTCGAACTGCTTCAGATAGTTCGGCCACGATGTTTTCCCATCGAATGTAGGTGGTTTTACTCGATTGGTACTAGTCACTGCATCTGTCCAAACTGTGGTTTCAATCATCAGTACTTGATTATTTCCAGACTTCTCCAGCACAGCTATTCTTTCTCTTTCGAGCTGCAGCTCCTTCTTAATTTCTTCTATCTGGGTGGTGAATTGGGTTGAAACCTGAGCGATCTGATCCTGCTGAGCAACGATCTGTTCCTGCTGAGCAGCGATCTGAGTCATAACTTCTTCCCGATGTGTTGATATCTGAGTCAATACTTCTTCTCGTCGGGCTGATATCTGGGAGGCGATCTGATCTTGCTAAGCAGAAATACGTGCCAGCACCTCTTCTCACTGAGTGGTCATCTGAGCTAATACCTCGTCTAATTGGGCTGAGATTTGGAAGGCTATCTGATCTTACTGAGCTGAGATTTTCTCCTGCTGAGCACGCATTTGATTCGTGATCTTCTCTTGCTAAGCTACCATCTGGCTCGCAATGTCCTGTCGCTGAGCCGCAATCTACTGTCGCTGAGCCGCTATCTGTTCCTTAATCTGTTCCGTAATCTTCTCCTGCTGAGCCACCATCTGGGCCGCAATGTCCTGTCGCTGAGCCGCTATGTCCTGTCGCTCAGCCGCTATCTGTTTCGTAATCTGTTCCGTAATCTTCTCCTGCTGAGCCACCATCTGGGCCGCAATGTCCTGTCGCTGAGCCGCTATGTCCTGTCGCTGAGCCGCTATCTGTTCCGAGATCCCAGCCAACATCGATTCCGCTGAAGCTGGTTCCTCGAAAGTGAACGTCTCTGGGTCCTGACCTACGCTCACCATATACTTTATAAGACGATGCTGTATTGTAGCCTTGATCCCTGTTGTGTCGAGATCTCTCTCCTCCAACTCGCGTTTCAAGTCCACCACTCTCAACTCGTGTAGTTTCATCACATCGGTCTGTTCACTTCACACTGGAATATCCCACACTTCTGACACCAATTGTTACGTTATTCTGGTGCAGAAGCGAACACGACACTATTTATTCTCGAACTGATTCATTTAAACTGAAGAAACACTAATTTATATCGAACTTATAACTACTATTTATGTAAAACGATTTATATCACGCGGTATATAACTGTCTCTCTGACACTCGCTGCTCAACTGCCTGACAGCAGTTGTTCGGCCGTTTATATATGAGATCACTTGGCAGGCTTTGGTTCGGGAAGGTTCTCGAATGATCTTCTGTCTCTTTCTTTTCGTTATAGAAGCTTCTTAGAACAAAACCTCTCTCTCTAATTGTTCCATCGATTGTTTCCAGAACATTCCAGAATCTTCTGTGACGTTATTTGTTACTGCGGCATATATTGAGTGTTCGGAAATATGCTGGTGTATGTAGGAATCATTGAGAGGTTGGAGAGCAATCTGGAATGCGTGATATAGGATGATCGTTGTACTCCTGCCTTCCTGCTGATGTTTCTAAAGCCCCTCCAAGGGGAATATCATTACAATATCATGGGGGAAACCAACCCATAAATTGTGACAATATTCCCAAAAGAAGTTTCAGTCTTGGAAAATTCACTTCTTGCCTCACTCCTCATGAAGGCAATCCTGTACATTCGATAATCATTGACGTGGGATGATGGAATTTGCCAGAGCGATGAATTGAAGCTATGGAAAGTGAAATCATGATCCCAGATTATTTATATCTTTCTCTCTTCGTTCCTTGAGATAAAAATCATCAGCGACATGTCTTTTTGATGTGTCACTTCTCAAGACAATATGAAAGAATGACATTCTCCATTTTTTATGTTGAAAACTATGGCAAATTCGTTAAGAAAACTTCGAAACCGATTTCGAGTTATGTAATTCGATATTTTCTCAATATTCCTCTTCCTCATTTATTTCTAAAACTGAGTGGCACTGACAACCCAATGAATCTTTCTCTTAGTCCATCTGATATATCCAATATATCGATTATATCGATCAAATGAAGTGTATCGATCATATCGATAATATCGATTAAATCGATTTTATCGATTCTATTATTATATAGGTGATGTTCTGTTTTCCTTCAAAGTGCGGCTCGCAAGAAAAACGAATGAACTTTTCCATAGAAAATCCTACACCCCATAGCAGTGATCGAATTGTACAGACTGTACCACTCTCGATGTCTCAATGCTATACGATTATATCGATTTTATCGATTTCATTATTATATAGGTAGATGTTCTGTTTTTCATCATATTGCGGCTCGCAAGAGTAACGAATCGACTTCCTTATAGAAAATCTATCACTTCATTGTAGTGATCGAATTGTACAGACTTCACTTCTCTCATTTTCAAAAAAAAGAGATCTGCGGATTCCGCGGATGTTTGATACTTTTTTGTGAAACTCACACTCCATAAACACAATTTGTCGAAGTTCGCTTCGTTTTATAGATACAGTGCAAAATTTAAAATGTTGCCTTTAAGGATCACCTGTATCTAAACGTATAGGAAATTATCCCTTGTATACATTTTTCACGATAGATTCAGTGCCATACTCAGTCAGATTTTTGATACGAATTTTTCAGATAGCTGCTTCTCGCTTTTCAAAACACATGACATTGAACTCATATTATAATATTCCAAGTATTCGCCTTGTACTTCGATAACTCTCAGTTTTTTCAGTAGATATTGATGTTTGATTATTTGAGATGGAATACTTTTGGGATAATATTCACTGAATATGTTGTATGAACAAGAAATCTTCATTGACATCAAACAACATCAGTAGTGAATTTGTTAAGGAAAATATGTGACAACAACATAGGTCACCTCAGAAACTATATATCAGGGTGTGTTTCATTTCATATCATTTCGAATTTATTACAACACCCTATTTGGAATAATTTCTTGACTCCTAATGCACTTAAAGAACTTGGACATCTCTAATGGTTTTGTGAAAGGATCTGCAACCATCGACTGGGTAGATACATATTGAACATCAATAATACCATCATCTATCTCCTCCTTCAGAAAATGATGACGAACATCTATATGTTTGGTACGAGCTTGATAGATTCCATTCATCGCCAATTTTTGAGCTCCTTGATTATCCACATAGGGTATGGTTGGTTTGAAATTTGAATTAAGCTCTCGACTCAAACCTCGAAGCCATAAAGCCTCCTGAGCTGCTGGAGACATTGTCATGTACTCAGTTTCTGTACTGCTCAGGGCAATGGGGAAGACCACTGATGAAGAAATCCGTGCAAACCTCTTTCAATCGACGAATCATGATTTACATTTTATGTACAATCAATATTATGAGTTGAAGTTGAAGGGAATCGAATCTATATCGTTTTGAAATCAGCATATTTCATTCGATATTTCAAACAGCCAAATATGATGGTGGAGTCGTGACGTATTATTCCCGAACTGTAGCTATCTCTCTCTGATACCTCGTCATTCTGCAGTGTTGCAGTGTGATTGGTCAGTTCAAGGACGATAGGCGTGTTGGGAATAAGACGTCGCACCAGTCACACCAATGAATTGATGAAATTTCAAATGGCGCAGGAATTGTGTGTTTTGAAATGGATATATACTAATTTATTTGTTTCATCGTCTTAGCATGAATGAAAATATTCAAAATTAATTCACTGGTAGTTTTTCAGTATAGAGTTCACGAAAATGTCGTTTTAGAAAATCAGTGGTCTTCCCCATTATTGGCTTTTTCTTGGTGGTCCAAGAAATAGGGGAACCATCATTCAAAAAAATATATCCTGTTACTGACCGTCTATCATTGCTGGCCCAATCAGCGTCACAATATCCAATTATGTCTGTGTCATCAATTTTTATTCTACTGTTTTCTAATTGGTAATGGACTGTCCCTTCCAGATAGCGGTATACCTGCAACGGCAGCCCAATGAACTGGTCCTGGATTCTGGTTGAAACGGCTTACACAGCTTACTGCATAGGTTATATCAGGCCTTGAAATTTGCGCCGCAAATAGTGAACAACCAACTGCTTCCTGGTAAGGAATATTTCTCATTTTCTTTTTTGATTCTGAAGAAGACGGAGACTGTTCTTCAGTTAATTTCCCACCTGTATACATTGGGGGTTCTACTGGATTAGATTGTTTCATATTGAATCTCTTCAGAATCCTCCCAATATATTTCTTCTGATCAATCCAGATTTGTCCATTGGATCTGTCCGTCGATACTTGGAATCCGAGAATAGTGTCAACTGTACCTATATCCTTACTTTTGGAATCATTCATTAACTGATTCTTCAATTGTACTTTTGCCTCATTATTATTTGACAAAAGTATCATATCATCGACATAGATCGCAAGAATAAGTTTCAACTCATTTGAAATCTTGTAATGAATGCAGAGATCAGTTTGTGATTGTTTCATACCTACATTTTTCAAGAATGAGATCAACTTCTGATTCCATACTCTACTAGCCTGCTTCAGACCATATAGCGATTTTTTCAATCGACAAACTTTGTTCGTTCTGTCGAAATATTCTGGCGAAACCATATAAATCTCTTATTGCAAATCTCCTCGCAAGAAAGCGGTAACAGCATCGAGCTGGTCAATTTCGAGGTCATATTCTGCAGTAAAAGCAAGCAAATATCTGATCGAACTGTAGCGGACCACAGGCGAATATGTTTTCTCATAATCGATACCTTTTGTTTGTCCACAACCTTCCATCACGAGTCGTGCTCTATACTGAGGCATATTTTCATTCTGTCATTTCATTTTGAAGACCCACTCGCAATTCAACGGCTTCTTTTCGGGTGTCAAATCCACCAAATCCCAAGTAGCATTCTGAATCAGAGCATCATGTTCATTTTTTATGGCTTGAATCCACTTGTCCTTATCTGGCCTACTGAGAACATCTTCTACCGTTGAAGGATAACCATCAGCTTCGGCAACCGCAGCATATGTGACAAAGTCTTTCATTGCATCGGGTGGTCTTCTTACTCGCTGAGTTCTTCGAACTGGGGATTCAATTTCTGCTGATATTCCAATATCAGGTGAAAAGTCCTCATGAAACTCATTTACGTATCCTTCTGACGATTGTCTTTCTTTCAAATTTGGCTCTTGAAATTTTTCTTGTGAGGTAGGTTCTGGATCAGGAAAATGAAAGAAATCCGTTTCATTATCTGTGTCATCTCTTTTCTTCTTTAACAGTGTGGACCCTTTCTTACTTTCTATGAACTGTACATCTTGTGATATGAAAACAACATGTTTTTGTGGATCTTATAATCTGTATGCTTTCGATTCTGAACAACTGTAGCCAACAAAAATGGATGAAATAGCTTAAGCATCCAATTTCTTCCTTTTTTGGCTATGAATATGTGCACATGCCATGCCACCGAATATTCTTTTATTTATTTTTATTTATTTATTTATTGAAGTAATACATCCAACAGACTAAAAGTCCAATTACAGGAGTATATAACAAGAGAAGAATGTGCATCACACACTTACCTAAGCATAGTATAACACTATGACTATAACATAAATATCTATGAGTATGATAATGAACAGAAAATAAGAACACTATTTCAACCAATGATTATGTTAGTTTGATATGAGCCTATACAGAGCTTTTTTGAAGTGACCAGAACTCAAAAAAAAAAAATATCTACTGAGGGTAAATCATTGAAACATCTACACATATAATTGATACCATTTTGAAAATGATGCTGCGAATTAGGTACATCAATACGGAAAGTTAGGCTAGTTCTAGAGACTGAGCGAGGTACATTGAAATTTAAGAAAGACAACAAAGTTGATGAATCGATTTCATTGTGGACAAGTTTATGGATGAAGGAGAGAGCAGCAATTTCACGACGGTTTTTTAAAGAGACAATATTGAATTCATTCAAAAGTAGTATAATCATAGTGTCTCACAGGATACGAGCCGTGCACTTTGAAATAAATAAATTTTAAAAATTTACGTTGAATGTTTTCAAGTTTGTCAATATACTTATTATGATAGGGATTCCATATTTGGCTGGCGTATTCCATTTTCGTCCTAACCAAAGAGAAGTATACACATTTCATTGCTTCGACTGATTGAAATTCTTTGCAATTACGTATAACGAATCCGAGTAGGCGTGTTGATTTATTAACAATATTTTCTATGTGGGAAGAGAATGTCAACTTCGTGTCGAACGTTATTCCCAAATCCTCACATTCATGCACCCTCATAACAATGTTATCGTTCAGCATATGGTTGTGTACAATAGGAGACTTACGTGAATATGTCATCACTTTACATTTACTGATATTCAGTGGTAAGTTATTGGAGTTACACCATTTCACAAGGTTAGACAGATCATGCTGTAAAGAAATTCAGTCCGTTATGTCATTGATTTCACTATATATTTTCATGTCATCAGCAAAAAGGAGCTTATTCGATTTAATGGAATCACATATGTCATTAATGAACATGAGGAATAGTAGCGGCCCTAGATTGGATCCCTGTGGTACTCCAGAATATGCGGTGAACTCAAAACTTCTTTCTCCTTCATACTCAACATACAGATTTCTATCCGACAGGTAACATTTCAGAAGGCTCTGAAGTTTAGTGGATATTCCAAATTGGTCCAGCTTCCTCAACAGTAATTGATGAGACACTTTGTCAAAAGCCTTACTGAAGTCGGTGTAAATCACGTCCACCTGTTTCCTATTATCCAATGCATTTGAAACATAATGAGTGAAAGTACAGAGGTTTGAAATCGTATTACGAGCTTTTACAAATCCATGTTGGAATTCTGATATGGACCCAACAATATGACTGTATATTAAATCCGATAAAATAATTTCAATCAGTTTAGATAAAACAGATATTAGAACAATTGGCCTATAATTTGTTATGTCGCTTAATTTACCTGACTTGTGAACTGGACAGATACGTGAGATTTTCCAAAGTTTAGGAAACCGACCCGTGCGTAACATGGTGTTGAAAATAATTTTTAGAGGTAGGTGAAGGTGGGATATATGTGTTTTATTAATTTGGCGGGAATGCCGTCAGGTCCGCAGGTCAATTTGTTCTTCAACTTTTTTGATGCTTTCAAAATTTGTTCCTCACTGATTTCGTTAATAATTAGTGGAGTACTGAAATTATACATTGAATCGGGTGGTTTACACGGATTATTATCAGTAGCATAGACACTTCTGAAGTGTGTGGCAAAACCATCAACAATTTCTTTTGGAGTTGAAAGAGAAAGATTTTGATGCATCATGCGACCAGGAATTCGGGTTTTATTTTTTTTGGAGTTAATAAATGCCCAAAAAGAATTGGGATTGCCTTTCAAATTCTTTTCTGAATTCAGAATGAAAGCTTTGTATGCAGTTGTTATTTCAGTTTTTATTGCCTTACGTAAGTTCTTGAATCGTTCAAGATGAGACAGGTATTTTGTTTTTTTGTACATCCTGAAGTGATGATTTTTTATTTTCAGTTTATTAGTGATAGTTTTGGTATACCAATGTGGATAGGTACGATGTTTGATTTCATTAAATGGAACACATTGAGAAATTACTGATTGCAGCACGTTGTTAAATGCTTCACTGGCTAGGTCCGGGTCATCCATAGATTCCAAAAAATTCCAATTCAAATCTTCAAGCAATCCTGCGAATTTCTCGTTATCAATCTTAGTGAAGTCATATCGTTTTGTACATGAATGAAATTGTTGCTCTCTCGAACAATCTATGGATAGTAAGATGGATAAACATGGATGATGCAAGTCCACTGGTACCAAAGATTCAGACTCATTGATTACAACACAATCATCATGCTTATCTGAACATAGTACAAGATCTAGGATTCTATGATTCTGATTCAAAATGAAGTTTCTTTGTGATAAGGCAGTAAAATTTGAGAATGAGAGTAGGCTATTCACAAGATTTGTTGATTGACCCTGATCATAATAGTTTTGTAACTCGGTTATGTTGAAGTCACCAATAATTATTGACTGGCTAATAAATGGAAGGGTTTCTAGATATTCAAAAAATACGTCATACTCGCCTACGCTCGTGTTAGGTGGAATATATACCAATAAAATGACTATAAATGTATGTTCACTGTGCCATAATTTTATACCTAATAAGTCTATTTCCAGGATCGGAGAAACAATATCGATACTGTCCGATCTATAGTGTTTGCTATCGACTGCTAGAATGATGCCTCCTCCACGTTCACCATAAGAGCGGTCTTTCCGATGAACAAGATAGTTTTCCGGAAACAATTCGCTATTATGTACACCCTCCCTGAGCCAACTCTCAGTAATACCTATGATTTTGTGTCCACTGGCTAGTACACTTTTGAAAAAAGTGTGAGGTTTGGAATTGAGGCCCCTGCAGTTTTGGTAAAGTATCGAGATTTTATTTTCTTGGGTAGTTCCGTTGGATGTTTCAATTAGTTTTTTTGCAAGATTTTCGGTATACCATTTCTGTACGTTATAAAGATATTCTGTTCATCGTTATTT
The DNA here is from genome assembly GCA_918026855.4 of Phaedon cochleariae. Classification (NCBI taxonomy): domain Eukaryota; kingdom Metazoa; phylum Arthropoda; class Insecta; order Coleoptera; family Chrysomelidae; genus Phaedon; species Phaedon cochleariae. The sequence goes on along the minus strand of OU896714.1, from coordinate 27,463,453 downwards.
CGACGTTCTTCTAGCTCACGTCGCAGGTTCTGGTGGTATTCCCGTTGTCGTATTGTGAGATCACCTCTTATCTGAATCCCATCGAACAATCCGGAACCTCGCAGTTTCCTGTTGGATTTCAGCAGGGTTTTGGCATCATCGGGACTTGGACAGATAACTTTGATGGGTCGTGATTTATTGCTTTGATGAATCCCCACATGACTCAACGTGGAGTTTTTCCCAATCCATGATTCTTCTGGTGTTTTCTCAACAGATCTACTAGGCAAACGATTAAGTGAATAGACTGATGTATAGACAGCTTCAGCCCAAAACACATTTGGCAATTCTGCATCAATCAGAAGACAACAGGCCTTTTCAATGATGGTACGATTGAGCCTCTCTGCTTTCCCATTTTGTTGAGGTGTATAAGGACATGTAAGCTGATGTTTTATACCAATAGTCTTGAAAATATCACCCAAATCGGTAAAACAGTATTCTCCACCGTTATCCGTTCTGAATCATCTGATTTTATGTCCATTCTGGTTTTCTACAAAACTCATGTATATTTTGAAATGTTCAACCACTTGGCTTTTGTTTTCAAAAAAATACAGAGTTGTGTGATGGGTGAAATCATCCAGAAATGTAGGTATTTATCTTGAACCAGATGAAGAATTTACTCCCAAGGGTCCACATAAATCTGTATGTACTAGCTCCAATATTACAGATGACAGACTGCTGCTAACTTCAAATGGCAAATGGTGACTTTTTCTCATTATGCAAACTTCACATGCAGAATCTGATGGAATCTTTGTCGAAATATTCATGCCATGAACAAGTCCATTCCTCAACTTTTTCATACTGTTTGAATTCACGTGTGCCAAGCGTCGATGCAATGACTCACATTGTTCTCCTGGAGAGACACTCAACATTGCAGAACCACATACACTGGTTAGTGAGATGTCTAATTTGAACAAATTATCAACGTGTGTGGCAGATGCGAATAATTCTCTAGAAGAATTATACACTTTGGCATCATTAGATCCAAAAACTACGGTGTGGCCTTTACTGACATCCTGGCTCACAGATAACAAGTTGACTATCAAATGTGAAACGAAATAAACATCATTTAATGTGACATCTGAGTTTTCCTTATTAACTGATAAGGCAAGCTTCATATCACTCATGATATCGGTGCCCATTTCTTCATTGTTAGCATTGATAATTGTTAATTTCCAAGACTTTTTTTCATCCTGTAGTATTTCACGACTTGCTGTCATATGGGCAGAACAGCCAGAGTTTAAATACCAAGCAGTATCTTCCTCTTGTACTGGGAATTCTGCAAATAACGCCGCGTTATCTCCACTTTTGGTGGTGGTGTCTTCAGTGTCTTCCTTTCCATCACACTGACTAGCAAAATGTCCATATTTGTTACAGTTGTAACAACGTACACCTTTTGACTTATTCCGATGGCTATCAGAAGATCGTTCATTCATGTGTCTGTACTTGAACTTAGAATCACTTGCACCATACATTGCTACTAATCTTCTATCAGAATCAGCGATCACTGAAATGTCCTGCAACAGCATATTTTTTATTGAGTCAGCAGTTACTCTCACGCCTGAACTTTCGATACCCATGTTCATAGGTTTGTAGCTATCCGGAAGTCCAGCTAGTGAAAAAGTGCCTATCCATTCATCACTCACTGTTAGGCCTATACCTGACAACTTGTGTGCTGTTGTGATAATCGTGTTTATATGATCTTCAACTTAAAAACTATTTTTTAAAGTGACAGTTATTAAAGTACGCAAAAGTCCAACACGTCTCGTGATTCCGGAATCTTCAAATGCTGAAGCAAGATTGTCCCACGCTTCTTTCGCGCCTTTGCTATTCTGAATGTGAACATAATTCGACGGATCAACTAGCAAGATGATTTTGTACCTCGCCTTGATGTTCTCCTTCTCATCTGCTACCCCCCCCCCCTGATACCGCATCCCAAAGTTCTTCATGTTCGAGGTAAGTTTGCACTGCAAACTTCCTCGTATGATAATTATCTCGTCCTTTCAATTTTTCAATCGAAGGCAACTGATACGACATTTTTTCTCTGAGACGTTCACTCGTTAGAAGATTTGAACAATATCTTTGACACAATAATTCAACTACAGGCGCTCTGATGGGTTTGGTGGTCTGGGTCCATAACCTGATGTTTGATTATTTGAAATGGAATACTTTTGGGATGATATTCACTGAATATGTTGTATGTACAAAAAATCTTTATTGACATCAATCAACATCAGTAGTGAATTTTTCAATGACAATATGTGACAACAACATAAGTCACCTAAAAAACTATATAACAGGGTGTGTTTCATTTCATATTATTCCGAATTTATTACAACAGATATATCTTTCTGATGGGCCTTGTCAACATTTTCACAAATTAATGTTCATATCCACCTTGTTGCTGACAGTTCCTTCTCACATATCAGTTTCAATTTGATATCGATATTCAACATTCACCAATATTCAGCACTATTCATTGAACTATGAAAGCTGTGGTTCTTAAAATTAATAGGTGGCAATAAGAGAAAGCGAGTGCAGAATGTTTTGAAATTTTTGTCATTTGACTACCTGTCGTTAGAATGAGTAATGGTTGATGATATTGATGGTTGGTTATTATTCGCCATTGTATGAAAAATTTGTGAACTTCGACAGGAAGTCAGGTGGAAAGAATTATGAGACATTCTGCACCCGCTTAATTGTGTGTGACGAAACACTGTGTTAGCAACGAAGTTAATATGAGAGTTTGAGATTATCTGAAACTGAAAATTATCTATATACAAGGCTAATACCCAAAATGTCCTACTTATATATATGAAAGATTTTTTTTTTGTTCTATTTGAAGAAATAAACTTCCAGTTATATCTGAATAAGGAATAACAGAAGCAAAATCAATATTTTTTTGGCATAGCTCGTATGAACAACCCGTCGAGTTGAGGCTTCGCACCTCTTCGTGGACACTTTGAAGACCTGCAGAACATCTATCTCCAAAGATTTGTTCTTATAACGAATAGCGAGGCTCTGGAACACATTGCCAAGTGAGGTGTTTCCCGAGGAATATAACCTCCAGAAATTTAAGAAGAACACCAATTCCTATCTTATTTCTCTTGGTTCTCACGATGTTCTCTGTCACACTCATTGATCATATGGGAACTAAGATTCCCATTATCTTCGTATTCGTTTGACATAACCTTGTCGAACTCGCTATCCTAGAACTCGTTTTGATTACCTCCTTCAGCCAAATTATAAAGAATAATATTCATCAAAAAATTAACATTTGAGTTCATCTCCGGTGGAACTGATAAAGACAGAACTGGTAATATTTTGTCAAATAATCATAATCTGATCACAAATGAATCAGAAGTTACTGCACTAGCCGTTTGTTGTGCACATCTTTGTACATATTAGAAGTATCCTGATTTTTTCAATCATATGGGTGTAGGACTCTTAAATTCCAAGAAACGAGAAATCTTTTGAAGATATATTCAATGATCGAATCGGATTATCATCAGTGGAATACACTGCTCGTCGGTAGCAATGGATTCAATGATATTCACAAAAGAAGTTTCAGTCTTGAACAATAATTTACTTTCTGCCTCACTCCTCATGAAGGCAATCCTGTACATTCGATAATTATCGACGTGGGATGATGGAATTTGCCGAAGCGATGAATTGAAGCTATGGAAAGTGAAATTCTTTTCCCAGATTTTTTATATCTTTCTCTCTTCGTTCCTTGTGTCACTTCTCAAGACAATATGAAAGAATGACATTTTCCATTTTTTATGTTGAAAACTAGGGCAGATTCGTTTCGAAATTGGTTTCGAGTAATGTGATTCGAAATTTTCTCGATATTCCTCTTCTTCAACCATTTCCAAAACTGAGTGGTACTGACAACCCAATGAATTTTTTCTCAGTCCATCTGATGGAACGCAGTGATATTATGGGAGAAGTCATCTGATTTGTCCTGACAACGTTAGATGGCTCATATTCTCATTTCATGAAAACGACGGAAGAAGATAACGAAAAATTTCGAAAAATTGATGTATCACCTCCTCAATCAATCTACAGACAGAATTGCTGGAAGTGAAACTCATCAATGATCAGATGGAATGATCAACGCCAGAAGCGTAGAAGAATCCATGGCTGCTCACGACCAGTGTATATCTCTCATGAGGATCTCACATGAAAAACACACAAGTGTATCATCGACATTCTCTTCGCTTCCAAATCACATCTCAATGATAACGTAAGCAACAAAACAGGCGTCTCCATGAGAGATAAGACGAAAGTTAGTTTTTTTGGACCAAAACTGCATTTATCAAAATTAAAATCAAATCCGAAGAGATTTTCAATACACTTTGTCCTGATACCCATTCCTGGAAATTTTGTTGATTCAAATGATCCTGGCGAGCAGTGTATCATCAAGAATAATCCAATTTGATTGTATTGAGCAAATCATTGGGAGCTCTGTGGTTCAAGCAGATTTCAAAAACTCAACTCAATAATTAAGGAAGAGGGTGCTTCCATCAGAAGAGAATAAAACTGTATTTTTGAGTTTCTTCGACCTTAATTCTCCACCGAGTATTTTCGTTCCCTCCTTGCTCCTTCTCCATCATACCGAACTGAATCTTGAATGGTCCATGAATGTTATACAAATATACACTTTGTGTATACAGAACAAAACATTTCATTCAGCTATTGGTCTCAACAAATCTTTACCAAGACATTTCAGAAAATAGCGCTTTGATGAAAGATGTTTCTTGTTAGAAATACGATACCTCATATTTCAAGAAATGAAATTTCATTTGTTGTTATTGAATAGCTCGAAAAAGATTGCCAAACCATTTCGAGGTATACAGGGTGTCCGGAGATAAAACTCATGTGGTTATACACTGAGGGAAAAAATTTGTAGCCGTTACTGAAAAATTAGTAACTACAGAAAAATTGTTTAGTACGATAGGGGACAGCAAGCATTAGTTGTTGCCATAACTAATTCTGTTTTTCTGGAAATGCCTTTTTGCCTCTAATGAAAAGTTTAGTTGAGTCATCTACGACGTTGTTGTGGTTACTAATAAGCCTAATTAAGGAATAATACCAAGTTTCATTTGCCACAATCAAGATACATAGTTATGACAATTAGATTGTTAGTGCTGTTTCAATATTATGTTTGTTATCACAACAAATTATCCCAGTTGGGGCAATTACTCATTTCTTCTGACGTTAATAGTGAGTGTGTTGTTGCAAATTACATATTTAATTGTGACTGAAATGGAATCTAGTTACTATTAAAAGTGATTTAGTAAAGTTTGAAATATAATTGAGTTATTCTGGCAACTTGATAGTTTTATATCAATTGAAATCAAGGCCCCATTCTAATAACAACAGTTTGTATGCCATTTTCCTTCCAATTTCCAATGGAATCGTGAACAGGAATACACCACACACCGTAAGTGCCACAGGCCACAGCTCAGCAAAAAGAGTAGGAATTATATATATACACCGTGTACACGTGACGTCGGATGGACGTTTCTCACCGTCGCCCGTCGAAAACTAAACTGAATTGTGAATAGGTACCTAAACCTGATAACTGGTGACGCACAGATAACGATGGTAAACTGCGAATTATTATTTGGCCAACCAAATGCCAAATGGCTCAGCGCGAAGTGCAAAAAAACACAAAACAGTGATTTGAAAACACACAGAGCACTGAACCAGCAAGAACACGACGCTCCCGGCTACACTAGACAATTATTTTATTTATTTTGTCTAAGCTCGACGACCGTGCGATCTACCCACTATTAAGATACAAGTTCAAATGATGAAACAGAAAGACAAACAGCAGAGACGCGAGGCGGTCCCGAACGACGCAGTACAACTAAAATTATTAGTTATGGGTAAACAATTTCTGCTATGAATAAAAATAAACCTTTTACGATTAATGTGTCATCAGTTGTGGCAAATAGTCAGCTGTTGTTAGTAACCCCAGAATGAGGTTTCTTAACCCCAATATGACATTTTAATTGACTGAATAGACAACACTGTGATAATTCTGTCACAAATAGTATTTTTATTGACGACAAATAGTTGGCGAAAAATAGAAAAGTTATTTGTAGGAAATGAGGATACGTTGTCATTGTTAATAAAATTCCAAATATTTTTAATTACCGGTACTAAAAAAATACCAACTAGACGTTTCAATTAACCAGTTTTTCTTAGTGTGGGAACTGTCAATATGATTGCAAAATGCCATAAACGAATGTCCAAAACGGCTTCGTTACTGAGATACAGAGTGATTTGTGGACTTTGACTAAAAATTCAATCCGCCATATAAAATACAGGGATTAGCCGATTGGATTCAAATTTGGTACACGAATTACACTGGAAAGCGTCAACAAGTAGCCCTTTGATCGAAACCAATATCAGGACCGGAATAATATTTTTCCCCTATGTTGAGTTATTGTTAGGATAACTCACCTTGTATCATAATAACCAAAAATTTCAACTCAGATTCGCAATCTTCGGTGAAAATTGTATGGGAATTTGTTGAAAAATCTCCTGGCACCATCTTAGTTATTCCGTAATTAATTATTATTTTGAATTTTTTCATTGAAAAATCAATCATTGTCGGATAAAGTACGTATATTTACGAAACCATGACATAAATGTCGTTATTTTCTTCGATCAGTTCATGAATCGGAGTAAAATGCAATATTCTCATAACCCGAAAAAACTGAAGAATAAATTCGTATCAGGACTGGAATGAGTGTTTTGTTTGGTCATGTTAGCTGACCTTGTACATCAATAGTTATCAATAATCTGATCATAGATTCGGAATCTTGAAAAATCGTATAAGAACCTGTTAAAGAAGGATTACAGTGAAGTTTTCGTAAATTATATTCGCTCACTAATGAATTTGAATTTATGAGAATACTACACAACGAACAATAACTGTTTGTAATGAACATAACAAAAGCAACAAATTTGTGAAAAATTTTCACTTTCCAGTATTACGAAACATTTTCGAAGTAGAGCCCTCCAACATCAATACATTTTTGAGAGCGTGCTATTAGATGATTCACTGACTTGCGAATTATTTGAGGGTTATTTCTAACACTAACACATGCAGCAGTAATTTCCCATAAAAAATTTCTTCATTATGAACTTCTTACTTTGAATGACCTCATAAAAAATAATCTAGCTGAGTTAGATCAGGGGATAGCGGTGGCCAATTCACTGAATCTCCACGGCCAATCCATCCATTGGGGAAATTGGCATCGAGATGGTTTCTAACTGGAACTGAAAAGTGAGGTCTAGCACCATCATGCTGAAACCATATACCTCAGGTATTTACACCTTGCAATAGATCCGGTCAAGTATTGACCAGGAAATTTAGGTAAACATCACCAGTTAAAGCCCAAACACAAATATCTGCGTATTCCTCATAAGTGAAATGAAACGGCATCATAAGCACACTCTCAGAACTATAGTTTGATCCTAAAAACACTGAAATAATGGATGAACACCAATAAAACAAACGCTGATGACAGCTGAACAATGGTTTTCCATAATGGAATTCTGAATTTGACACAAGCCAATTATTCTTAATACACCAACATTATAAGGTACTGATACGGATTTATTATTTGAAAGTTCAATCCGATCATTTTTTTTTTCAACTTTCCTCAGTGCATTTCGAATCTGCGATCAGATCATTGTTATACTAGATCATCTATTCTTACAGGAATATAATCATATAGAAAACCGCATTCCAGTCCTGATACGAATTTATTTTCCAGTTTTTTCGGGTGATAAGAGTATTTTATTTTACTTCGATTTACGGACTGATTGAAGAAAATAACAATATTCATGTCATGGTTTCGTTGATATTTATTATATTACCAATTTTGATAGTACTTTATCCGACAATAATTGAATTTTGAAAGAAAAAAATTAAAATAATAATTAATTACGGAATAACTAAGATAGTGCCAAGAGATTTTTCAAGAAATTCCTATACAATTTTCACCGTAGATGTCGAATCTGAGTTGAAATTTTTTGTTATTATTATACAGGGTGAGTTATTCTCACAATAACTCAACATAGGGGAAAAATATCATTCCGGTCCTTATATTGGTTTCGATCAAAGGGCTACTCGTTGATGCTTTCCAGTGTAATTCGTGTACCAAATTTGAATCTAATCGGTTAATCCCTGTATTTGATATGGCGGATTGAATTTCTTGTCAAAATCCACAAATCACTCTGTATGTCAATAACGAAGCGGTTTTGGACATTGGTTTATGGCATTTTGCAATCATATTGACACTCCCTATAACCCCACAAGTCTTGTCGGTTTTATCTCCGGACACCCTGTTTATACTTTAGCGTTATAGGAATATGACTGAAAAACTTACCAAACATTTTTTGTCAAATGGGAAGCATGGGGAATCCTTCAATATTTTCTTGATCAAAATTTCAGAATGAAATCACGGCATCAGAATATGTCAAATTATTGCGGAGATATCCAATGTTCCATTAAGTGAAGGATGTGCTTGTTGCGTTTGTTTCAATCAGTAGTTTATTCCATCAATCAATAAAAAATCATCTCGAACAAACCGTGAACAGCATCTATTTGAATTCGGCGGTACTGACACAACTATTCTGTGCATCTTACTGTGATGAAGTTATCTGTAATAATTGAATATTCAGTGTATCTACAGAATACTGTACTGGTGAAATACGGTTTTGACGAAATACGGATCTGACGAAATACTGTTCTGAAGAAATATGGTTCTGACAAAATTCGATAATGATTAGATACGGTCCTGTAAAATACAGATCTAATGAGATATGTTTCTGATAGAACACAGTTCCGATTGAACACGGTTCCGATGAATTACTGAAACTATAAAATACAGTGCCGATAAGGCAATGGAATACAGTTCTTTGATACGATTTTGATGAAATGTACTTCTGATGTTTCACTAAAGTGACGAATCACGGTACTGATAATTTACTAAAGCTCTGAAATAACGTTTTGTTGGATAAGCATTCCTATGTAGTACGTTTCTCACGAAATACCCTGTCGATAGAATTAGAATATGTTAAATTACCGTGATGATGAAATATTGTTCTGATGAATTACTGTCTTGACAAATACGATTCTTATCGAATGCCATCCTGATGGATTACATTTTGACGCCTCACGTTTTGTTATTATACATTTCTTCAAATTACGGAGCTATGTTTTACAATGCGATGAAGAACGTGCCTTCAGAATTCAGTTACTATGATGAAATATATTGTTGGGGAATATATTCTGATACTTTATATTCTGACGTTGTGGGTGTTTCCTTCTCCCGCACGAAAACACGTCAGGTACCCTTGCGAGAGAAGTGTATCGACTTAGGTGACAAAAAAATTTTCTCTGCACAGGAGGTTGTCATCATTGTGAAGTCAGGTATAAATAGTGTTGTTCGTTCGTTTTATATAACATCTTCAAGGGAAAATGTTGCTCAAAGGCTATCAAAGAACCGAATTCCCTTTGAGAAATCTACCTCAAGGGAATGTGTTATGCCTCCAAATTTCACTAGTCCTATAAACAGCTATGACTCACTCAATGGTAGACCTGCTTCATTTGGCAATAACGCTTTTTTATTTCTCTTGGGTTGAATGAAGATATCGATACTTCGTTGGTGTAAAGTCATTCGGTGTGAAACAGAAACACATTTTGATTTAAAGAGGGGTTTCCACATCATTTCATGAAATGAACTGACAATTCCAGCTGGTATAGTATATCATGGAATTTCAGGTAGTGGAATGTACATGGATCATTCTCAAAAATTTATTGTACGGCAGTATAACGAAACGGTCGACTTTTCCCGCACGAAAACACGTCACGTACCCTTGCAAGGGGAGTGTACCGGCTTTGATGACAATAATATCTCTCTGCGAAGGAGGTTGTTGAGGTTTCAAAGCTGGGTATAAATAGTGTTGTTCGCTTGTTTTATATGACATGTTCAGGGACAATTGTTGCCTGAAGGCTCTCAAAGAACCGTATTCCCTTTGAGAAAACAACCTCAAGTGTATGTGTTGCACCTCCAAATTTCATGGGTCCTTCATACAGCTCTGAATTGATGCTTCATTTTGTGACAGGGAGAGAAGAAGATATCACACAGACTGATCACAGATACTCCACAACTCCTAACTCACCCATCTATAGGAATACAGACATCAAGAAGTGGTTCAAAGAGAAGGTGATTGATTCTATCATCAAGGAACTAGAGGAGTTTCAGGAGCATGACAGCAGATGGGCATTGGAAAGCATCATTAATCAGGGTATGAACATGAATAAGTTCACTCGTCAACTTGGATCCTCATACACCGAGTAACCCCCGCAAATCGAGCTGAAAAATGCTTGCATCAACGTTGAAAATGATGATAATGCATGTTTTGTGTGGGCTGTTGTCTCTGCTCTGTATCCAGTCAATATACATACCGACAGAACTTCCTCTTATCCTCACCCATCTATCGTTATCAACCTCGAAGGTATTCAGTATTCGATGACACCCAATCAAATTCCCCTTCTCGAGCAGCAGAATGCGATTTCGATGAATGTTCATATTCCCAAGCAGAATAGCAAAGATCTGATTATTCTACCTACCCACCATACTATGGATGAGAGAGAAATACATGTCATCCTGCTTATGATGCATGAGGAATTCAATGAAGCAAGAACATGAGAACACTCCTTCAGTTAGATATCACTACGTATGGATTAAAGACATGTCTAGGCTCATCTCAACCAAACTGAGCAAAGGAAATTACCGCAAATATTTTTGTGACCGCTGCTTGCACTACTTCAGGTCTCTAGCTGAACTTGATGATCACATTGGAATGTGTATGTAACTGAATGAAACTGCTATTGGAATGCCTGAAGAGAAAAACAACATTTTGAGATTCGAAAATCACAAGAATAAAAATAAAGTATCATTCATCGCTAAATCTGTTTTGAAGAGAACGAGGAACCCTAGAAAGCCTCAGCATCATGTTTCTGCTCCTGTTGGATATAACCTCAAGTGTTCTTATGACAATTCTCTTTCTTTTTATCGTTCCTATCGAGGAGAAGACTGCATGGAATGGTTCGCCTATAAAATGGAGCACTTAGCAGAAGATATAAGTACCGTATTCTGGTGTCCTTATGATATTCATGACTCCAGAACAAGAAGAAGATTCTCGGAATGCTACACATTGTCACATTTGTGATTCTTTGTTCCTGCTGTTATTAGGGCTCTCGTGATTTGATTATCGACATTGTGTTCTGACCTTTGAAAGTTTCCATATGTTAATGATGAGACCCTGTCTTCAATTTCGTGGAGGTTTGTTTTGACTGTGACGTGAATTTGCCCTATATTCTTCCTGTCCCTTGAACCAGGGGTCGATATCTCATCTCTGGATGATATTATATTTCCTGTCATCTGCGTATTTTCAATTTCTTTGGCTTTGTTTCCTTCTAGGGGGTGAAATAAACTGTTAGTCAGGCATAGGAGTAGGAAAAATAATGTGGTTATTATTCGTATGATGTCTTCTGTTGCTAGCCTAGCCTCATGACCTCCGGCTTTTCTGGATGGAACTCCCTTTGTATCCCTATCTCAGGTTGGTCTGATTCATTGTTTTACTGTGCGGTGCGTCAGTTTCTTTCTGCATGTGCTTTATCAATAACAGCTCATTGTGGCTTTCACTCTTCTTTTTCACTTTATGAGCTGCTTTGATCGTTTTCCAGTCCTTTTCGAAATTCCTGAGAGTTTCCTGCCTGTACATGTGTTTGTAATCCATTTCAAACCATCCTATATAATTCTGATCTGGAGTTTTCATCATGTTAACCATACTATTAGGCGGAGATGATACCTGTATCGGTTTCTGGAAAATATTTTGTCCCGAATGTAGTGTTATATGTCCCTGTAGTAAATCTATTATAGTCCTGTTCTCTGACAAAAACCCCATCCCCAGTAGAAGTGGTACTGGTAATTTTTCGACGACTGTTGCCGTACAGGAACCACTAGAATCTCATATCTGTAAAGTTAAATTTGTTGACCCTAGTGTTGGAATTCTTGTATTTCCAGCTCCTATGAGGTACTTAGGGCATCCGTTAATTGCTTCGTCTGTTCGTACGTCTTTTCTCACCACATTCTGTTCCGCTCCAGTATCCAGGATTATGTCCACTTCCTTTTCTGTTTGCTGCTATGGTGAGAACTCTGTTTGTCTTTCCTCTTGGTGCCCCTGAAGCAGATGAGACGAAGCCGGGGTCTATTGGCGTCGTCCTTGGCCGTTTGGGTGGTTCCTCGCGTTTTCATTACATGCTGACGCGAAATGGCCTACCCTGTTACATTGGTAACATCTAGGTCGCCCGTCATTTGTTTTTGTATTCGGGACATAGTTTCTTGAACTGTCCCCGGTCTGCCACCGCGGTGGTTGTCTATTGTGTCCCTGATGCCCTCTTTCGTACTCTCTTTCTTACTTCTGAAGGGGTTGGTTTCTCGTACCGGACTGTCCGTTGTTGTACCTTCCTGTCCTCTGGTTGGGACAACGTGATTGTCGGTAGGACCAGTCGTACATTTGATCACTGTTCCTGTTCTGGGTATATGTGTGTTGCTCCATACCTGAAGGTTCCCACCTATGCAGACTACTCCCTGTCTGTGCTGAGTGGCTTGAAATATCGTTCAGTCTGAACACAATATCCTTGAATTTTCCCATTGTCATCACATCTTTTTTCAACAAGCGGTATGGTCCGTATAGGTCAGGGTTTATCCTGTTCTCAAAGAACTTCTTGAACTCCTCTGCGTTCAGTGTCGGGTCGTATTCGTAGAATAGGGCCTGTAGATCGTAGAAATATTCCTGTATTGATTCCCCTTTTTTCTGTCTTCTTTGCAACAGACGTATCTCCAAATCTCTTTTTGCATCTCCATTGTTGTATTCTATGAAGAAGGCCTCTGAAACGTCTTTTCACGTTTGCCTCTGATTTTCTACCATCAGTCTATATCGATTATACCAGTGATTAGCAGCTCCTTCAAGAAAGGACCCGAAATAGCTTAACTTCATGGAGTTGTCCCATCCATTCGCGATCGCTGTTCTCTCGTACGATTTCAGGAATGCGTCTGGTGTTCCTGTGCCTGGGTTAAATGTATGTGGGGAGATTAAATTCGGTCTTGCAGGGTTCCCGCTGGTCGAGAACGCTTCCTCTATGGTAGTATCAGTCATTGTCGAGATTAACTCTTTTTTTATTTGGTTGATAGGTGCTTTTGTATTGGGAATTTCTAGGGGATTTACCGACAGCTGGGTTTCTGTAGTGCTCAGCCTCGTTTCGAGTTCGGAGTTTTGTTTTTGAGTCTCTTTTGACTTTCCTTGAGTCGGCTCTGTTTCCTTGGACTCCTTTGGGGCTCCTACTATCGTAACTAGCACTTCTTTCGCCATATCTTTTTTTTTCCTACTGGAACCCACAGGGCTGAGTGGTGGTGATCTACTCAATAGTCCTGAACGTGCTGTTGGGAATATTTCTGTGCTCCTATGTTTTGGTATAAACAGACCTTCCTTTTCGTCCGATTCGGACCGAGTTTGACTCCTTAGACCAAGGCGTCTATCACTCATCAATATTCCTGCACACTGGCCCCCGTTTGCATATTTACGTTCCCTATACAGCTAGCGCGATAGGTCGCTCTCACAGCATAGGCATTGGAGTGCATACTGGAGCACTCCGTTTCCTAGCTGAAATGCGCTATATATGCCACCAACGACTGCTCTGTGGTGCATTAGTCAGGACTATTTACAGATTTTGTTCTCCACACTGATTTCCAGACTGAAAAAGACACAATTTGACAATGAAACGGAAGTTTGATAATGCGGAATATTCAACTATACAAAAAATATGAACAAAATATATCGTCGGACCATTAGAAATGCTTTTCAGTTTCAGATTACACTTTTTCTCTTACTGGTTATGAAGAATAGTGAACAAGGAACAAGAAGCATAAGAGGAAGCTTCGCTATCCATTTTCTTCATCTGCCTATTGAACTTCGTGACAATGGGCAATAGTGCTGGATACGATTCCACAAAGCTGCTATATTTTCTTGCGTCTTTGAATTCTCCGATTTAGACTGATCCATCAGTTTTAGTTTCGTTCACTTCAACGAAAACATTATTTTCTTCATCAGGAGTCGTCTCATCAAGGCCATTTTTCGTTTCCAACGTTATGGGTTCGCCGAAGTCTGCAGTAATCTTGTTATCTTTTTCTTCATCCATTTCTTCGAAGAAGTTGGCACCACTGATAGTATTTCCAAGTGCTAACGTAGCAAGTTCTATTTTGTCTAGAAATAAAATATTAGGAACGTTGTGCATCTGCACACCAGTATTATATTGAAGCGCACAGATGCTTGCAATATTTTCTTCCTGCCCCTTCTGGACAGTCAGATACTTCCAACTTTGTATTTATTCGGTACGGAAGTGTCTGATCTGCAGCTGGAGTAGCTGTGAACTGATCTTCAGAAACTTGCACAACACGAAGATCAAAATTTGTTATCTCTGCAGATAGCATAACGCGACAACTTTTCTTTGTAGAAGTCCTCCAGTTATGTTATTCGGCAACTTATTGCTAGCAGTGTTCTGCTGATGACAATAAACAGTAATAACACGGGGAAACGCCGATGCCCTTCGCGTATATTAGCTAGGGAACGGAGTACTCCAGAATGCACCCCAATCCCTATGCCGTGAGAGCGATCTGTCGCGCTAGCTGTATAGGGAACGTAAATATGCCCTCCGTTTAGTACCTACCTTTTACCATATGCTAGCACTATATATTGGCCCAAAACTCAGAACGACCCAAAACCTTTGCGTTTACTCATCCAGTACCGTATTTCAAGCACCTCTTTACGTTTTCCAGGATATCTTTGAATATTATTATATTATATTACAAGAATATATCCTGCAACTTCAGGGAGCCAACTAATATTTATTTCCTCAAATGGTGGGTATCCAATGTGAACTAGAAAATTCAATTCCAATTTTTTAATTTTCGATTCATTCAAATGTCAATTACAAAATTTCAACAGTCATCCAATAAACAGGATTGAAATAGATTTCTTTCTTTTAGGTTAATTGTGAAGAATTAACCCACAGGAAGGAGCATCGGCACCTCCACCATATCCCATATAGCACTCGACGTCCTGAGGACGTCCAGTTTAGGCCCGATTTAGGTCTGAACGTCCGGGACCTTTACAAGACGTACTTAAAACGTCCGTTTCTGGGCGCACTGGGTACGTACGATTACGATGTACTGGGTACGTCCAACTCTGGACTTCATCGTCTTTCAAGGGACGAGATTGAATAAAACTGTATATATAATGATAATTGAAATCATTGCACATAATTTATTCTACCCTCGATCTCTGATATCTATTCATTTAGGAACCTTGTAAACATGAACATAATACAATTCTCACAATTCTTTTTTACTAGCCGTACCTGATCACAAAACATCTATTCAGGTATTCTCTGCCATGAGCATCTAATTCTATGCAAGTATTGATGTGAATAAGGATCAATCAACATTCACACATAATATATTGTTGTATACTCTGACATATAATCAAGTCTTCTGTAGAGTAATAGGTAGAGCATCTGCACGGTAATCTGAAGGTCGTGGGATCGATCCCCGGTAGTAGCACATTATTTTTTTTTTTTGGTCAACATAATATTTTTTCAACCTATCTAGGTCTCTATGTTAACTATTTGAGTAGGAAAAAGGTGGATCAACGTTGATCCAGGTATTAATGGTCCCGTTCAGACCTGAACAGGACCTTCATCGTACGTCCTAGGGACCTCTGGTTGTGTAACATCGTATATCGCCAAAACGTCGTGAAAACGTACGCCGTACCTAAAATGGACGTTCTGGGGACGTTTCCAATGCCCGAGGTGTACGACTTGAGGACGTTTTCGGGACGGTTCTGTGCTATCTGGGATGTCGCGTACGGGGCTAATAGAGGATCGACCCCCGTCGCTTGGGACTTACTCAGTAAGGAACAGCTAATCCCTTTCCGCCTGATGGGCTGATCTCAGAAGGCTTTTATCTTATCTACTCAGGATAACCACTTTTCAGTGAATCAACCACAGGTTTTCATAAATCAGGGAATTTTATTAGTTTTTCCTGGAGAAACAAATCGGCAACAAAAATGTATATAACGCCCAGTACAACACGAAATTCTCTTACCTCAATGAAATATCCAACATGATCGGCAGTTCTCTCGAGGAGGCAACACGAAAGCTCTAATGGTCAAGAATAACCAGCAAGACAAAAAGGGCACTAACTAAAACTCAAGATGCGCGGTCTACCTAACTCAGCAGCTATCCTCACCCTCGCCTCGCGGACTAACCACTGTGCCTATCTCCGAAGATCTGCCTATCAATTCTCATGCCAGCTCAATCTCTTCCTGAATCAGCAGTTCCGCATTTCATTATCATCCAACGATGTTCTCGTTTCTAGTTTTGGCAATGACATACTTATTGGATATTTATCGTTCAATGGTGCTGACCCATATTCTCTATAGACTTGAAGGTAGCAATTTTTTGTTTATGAAAATGATTTTATAATAAGAATATTGAATATGGATTCGAAATATGAAGAATCTTGATGTTTTATTCAATTTGTTTTTCACCCGAAAAAGTGCCCTTCTTGACATATGCCATCCCCTCGAGGAAACTGGCCTCCAGTTTTATAAATTTCCATCTCTATATATGCAAAAAAAATGAGAATCTATATACCTGCAACTATACAGTGTATCCCTAGACCAGTGGGACAGTTGAATATCTCGTGAACCAATAGGAATTTTCGAAATATTATAATTCCACATCTGTAACGTGAAAATTTACCTTTTTCCTCTAATTTTCAGTTCCTAGGTGAAGTTCATTATGTATCAGGTTTTTTGATGTTAGATTTCGGTGTTAACAACTAGAGAGACACTCACACTGTATATAATGTTTTTATTCATGTATAAAAGTACATGGCACTTAAGTATTTACAATATTATTCCTCCAATGGTCCAGAGTGTGAAGTGGTCCTTCACCTGAAAATATCAAAACACTTTAGTATAGAATATTGATGAAGTTGTAGAATACTCACCAGAAATAAGCTGCTTGATTTTTCATCAGTATAGTAGGCTTAGGTTGAAGAGATGTCCTGGTGTTGACACTTCATGGTTTCACCTGGAAATAAATAAGTAGTTAGTGAATGTAAAATAGTTTCAGATGGTAAATTATTTAGGTTTGAAGAATACCCTAACAATTGGCTAGAAATTTCGCTACGTACCTTGAATTATTATGGTCTGAGATGAATTTTGAGAGTATTGATTTCATATTGTTAATCAATAACAATGATTTGTTGATATTATGTAAGTCTATTTTTGACACTGACGTCTCAAAACAGTGACAGTGCTGTCATGTCATGTCACTCACCACCGTCATACGAGTAATACCTGGACAGTATCATTAAAAGTATGCTGGCTGCGAAATCAGCGGTGTAGGTGGTTCCATTGGTTCGGGCGGAGTAGGATGACGTTGGATCTTCGATCGGAATATGTTTCTAGGTGATCCGTGGTCATATGTTTGTTGTTTTATGGATTTTCGTGCCTCGGAGTAGACAGGATAGTCTTGTAAGTGTGTAAGTAGCTATGCCTGTGGAACTGACCAACCACGGATGAGGATGCACATCACGTGATCAACGTTTCCTGCTGTCTTCAAAATTCAAGTTGCGCAGGAAATTTCAAAGTTTTTTCTGGGTAGAATTTCTAGATGTAAGATTCTAGAAGGCGCAGGAATTGCCCCTTCCTAGATTGGTGGCGTCGTTTCATCATTTCCTTCGGCCCCATCCTGGTATCATCCAAGATGCAGACCGATCACTATTTGGTAGTCTTTTCGTGTAGTGAGGCCTCTCCTGATCTCAGGGGTAAGTTTCAAACCTAATAGGGATAAAACCCTACTTCATAGTTTTGTATTCTGGTGGCTATAAATATTGGGTATTGCCGCAGATTTGTGGGCCTCGACGGATACCCCGTCGGCTACTTTGGGCAACACCTCGTGGAGTCCATTTTCGGATACGTCGTCTGATTCGACGCCGGCTAGTCCGATTGAGACTTGCAGCCCTACTTTTATGAAAAATAGGTGCATTTGCGAACGGCAGCTCTTCGTCAGTAGGCACTATGGGTTCGAGTTATCAAAATGAGTTAAAATAGCAAAATTTCAGTTATCTAGCAATCATAAGGTTTAACAAAAAAGATGGGGCGCCACTGCAACTTTTAATTCAAAAGAAACGTTACCTGGAAAGTTGAGCAACCAGATAATGAATAATATTAGTTGTTATCCCAGACTGAAAGACCTAAATTTACCTTATAGAGATGTTGTGAGTTGGAGTGTCATGTCAATAAACAAATAAAACAGTCATATACAATACCCAAAACATTTAATTTTGATGATAGGACTCATATATCATATCACATGGTTTTGACAAATATGAAAAGAATATTAGATAACTTATTTCCTGTTAAGAAATTACACTGTTGCCTGCTATTATGTGGATGAAAATATATATAAATCAATTTTATATTGTACTTGAAAACTCAATAGCTCCTGTAAGGACGTTTTATAGTCATAGCAGATTTAGAAAAATATTGAAAATGGAAGAATTCTACCAGCGCATAGTATACTATGTGGAGGGAAAGTATGTACCTTTCATGTGTGATTTCATCAATTTTTGACCTAGCTATGATTTAAAATTGGTCCATTATACACACTAGCAATAGGCATTATGAGTGAATAAAAATGAAAAATAAAAATATATTTTTATGTCAAAAACCTGTATGGTGTGTCCTACACCAGTTATCCAGAGTAGCAATAAATGGCTTCAGTGCTACCAAATGAAGCTGCTGCGGGGGAGATTGGCGGAGAGCGGGGTGCTGACTTCACATCCATGGATGTCAGATGACATTGACAGAGTTGTATTTCCACCTTGGAAATCCATCATCAGGAAGAAGCAGGGGACGATATCCAGATTCCAGAATACTATATAGCCACCAAAGGCCTTGTAGAATTAACAGATCCTGGTCGAGCAATGACTCCTGGGAAGAATAGTGCTCCTGGTAGGATAACTCCCGTTGTAGAACTTCCAGTAAAGCTCCCGGTAAAAAACTCCCGGTAGAAAACTCCCGGTGAAAAAACCCTTAAATATTTCATGAAAATGAGGTTCTGAATTTCTGGACTGCAGAGAGAAAAATCGTGGTAATAAAGCGAGACTCACCTTCTATGAAGGGTTAGGGATTGAAATGACGATGAAGGTAGGCACGTGGCTGCCTGGGTGATGAACCATGAAGATCCTGCCTCTTAAACCAAAACCAGAAGAAATCTGTAGAGTCCAGCAGTCCTTGTAGATCAGCAGCAAATCCAGGATATCCTGATGTGATCCAGAACGCCAGGCGGTACAGGACTTCAGAAGCCGGTTCACACCACAAAAATGGCACTTGACCACCACGAAGAATTTTCTGAAGTGAGCTCTCGTCTCACGACCAGTAAGGAAATCCCTTCTTCAAATTTCCAGAAACTTCGAGAACAACTTAACGGTTTCCGCTTTTCAAATTGGCGGAAAATTTGAATATCCAAAATAAAAGACGTTATCGCTACTCCCTCCAGGGACTTGATTCTTCCCAGATGTCTATCTGAACCAATCAGAATTGATGACCAAAATGACGTCACACCTTTCTTCACGCATACTCGGCTTGTTGGTTCGACGATGATGATCTAAGGACATATCAATCCGAATCGGCGTTTGGCGCATGACAAGTTTGACACTGTTGACATGGTGTCATGACCGACAGCTAATTGACGTAAAGCGAAATAACAGATCAACCCAACAAGATCAAAACATCAACCTGAATTTATCAAATGCATCAATCAAGAAAATAATGCCAAACGAAGTTAATTGATTCACCATGGTCGATTCCTAGTGAAACCATCCACCCCAGTATTCCTGGAAAATCCAATACCTATCGCCCTACTGTGATGAAGTTTCAAGTGGAAATAGCAGTGTGAAAAGTGAGTATGAGAATGTCTCTGAAATGGTATTTCATATTACTTTATATTATTTATCTCTTTCAGATAAGTTTCTGTAAAAACCATCCGAATCATCCTTCTACTTGGATCACAACAAAGCAGATATAGCAAGAGATATCAGTGTATTTATAGAAATTGTATTTTTATTTTATGTACAGTGTGAAATCTCAGGTGTGTATCCACATATCAGGTTTGAGAATAATTAAATAATATGAAGCAGATTGAGTTCAATTTATGTTATTAAAAAAATGTTAACCATGTTATTGTGACAAAATATCCTGTCAGATGTGCTCAGCATTACAGAATATTATAGAATCAGACAAAATATACAGTAATGAAAATTTACATGCTACATCACCTCTCTCCCAAGAAAAAATTGGAATCTGGAGTGATTTAAATTTTCAAAAAATTACAATATCAACAATGGATACAGAGGAATAAGTACTTAAGATCACCGAGACGAATATCAGTATCCAAATATTGAAATTGCATTTAGAATCAATCAGTGAGATGTCAACTCCTAAAAGAACGAAGGCAACTCACTAAAGAATCCCAAGGTGGAAACAAAAAAGGAAGTTTAAAATTTGAAATTTTGATTTAACCAGCTGTCCACTACAACTGGGGTGACATACGGCCACCAACCTCAAACAGGCCAAACCTGAAACAAAAAGATTCAACAAAAAACGTTCGGGAGTATTCCTATTCACGTAGAGTTAGGTCGTCCCTAGAGACTACTCAAGTGCAAAGGCAAAAGAGCGATACTTTCGAGAAATATGCCCATTGAACCCGCCTAAACAAAAATTCAACAAGACATATTATATCTCGTCAGCCCAACCTGTCATGAGACAACTATGACGACCCACATCACGTTGTTGTCTACGACCCCTACGCTTCCAAGGTCCCTACAGACAAAAAATAGCTCTTGGCTTTTCAAAATTTACTCAAAAATACTGTGGGAAATGTAGGTATCAAAAATTGAATAATATCCCACAGCAAATGTGAAGTATCAGCATCGAAAGTGCTGATCACTTCCAAAAAGTTAGGGTGGAGCAGTGCATGGACCATCACAGGTTATGACTGTCCACATAACCAGTGGCAAAAATAAAAAACAGCGATGTTACTGCCTTGATAAAATCACTAGCTGGGAACATGTCCAAGTTCAGGTAGCTTTAGGAACAATTCCAGGGATAACCAGCTCTTAGCCCAACCGAAAAAGAAATGGAACAGTATTTGGACCATCACTGGTTATGTCTGTCCACATAACACAGTGGAAATACATGACAACGGTGTTACTGCCGTGATAACACTAGTTGGGAACATGTCCAAGTTCAGGTAGCTTCAGGAATAATCCAGGGATAACCAACCTTTACCCCAAAAAATATGACCATAAAGATCAAATGCATACCTCTATTCAGGGATTAACTTGGGGTAGTAGCTATGCGTACTAAACATCCTAAGGGAGGTCACGATCGAGAAGTCTAAGTCGGTAGAATTCAAAATCGAGTAAAATTCCAAAATCGGTAAAGTCTATCCAAAATTATCCGAAATAGAGATATTTACATAATATTTACATAACTAACTCTGAATACTGTACAAAAAGGAAAATCTCATTACTCGTCAGCAATGGGAAAAATTGAAAACTGTTGCAATCTAACTGTTTCAATTCAGGGGCTAAATTTTCAAATTTCAAAAAATTTGAAATGTTAAAGTCAAAATATTGAATGTCACAATTCAGAACATTCCAAGGGTGAACTTTCACATTCACGGTAGCTACCAAAAAGTTCCTAAAAACTTGCAAAAAAATTCCAAAAAAGTTCAAAAATTTTCAAAAAATTTTCAAAAATATATCTCAAAATATCTCAAAAAAACTAACCGACAGAAATGTCCGAGTTAGACCCAAAATGAGGTTTCAAATCCTTAATATGCCAGTCTCCTGCTGGACTACCATTCTCATATTCCAGAGAATAAACTAAACGTGAAACCTTTCTTTTAACTACACACAAAACATATTTGGGTGCTAGTTTTGAACTAAACTTTACTGCAGCTTCTGAAAGTACCTTGTTTCGACGCCAAACTTTATCTCCAATATTAAAAGAATAATCTTTCTTTCTCAAATTATATGCTCGTGAATTTCGTTGGTAAGCCTGATGCAATTTATTCTTTACTTCCTTAAAAACTGTATCTAAATTAGAAATATTTTCCACAAACTCAGATCTACTTTGAGGATTTAACTCTATCCCTACTGTATCAGATATATTACTATAATAGTTACCTGAGTGAGGAATATTTCTAGCAAAATTCAAAAATGCTGGGGCATAATTATGCATTTCATGTACAGATGTATTAATAGCAAATTGAATCTTAGATAACTCTTTGTCCCAATCCTTATGTTCAACTATATAGCTACGTATTGCTTGTCCAACTGTCTTGTTATTACGTTCAACAAAGTTGCACTGCGCTGAATAGCGAGGCGTAAACCAAATTTTCACTTTATACCTATCTGTTAACTTTTTAAAGATTTTCCCTGCGAATTGTGTACCATTGTCCGCAATGATAATCTGAGGTACACCGTATACTAAAAACACTTGATTTTCTAAAAATTTAACTATGTTTGGTGCTGTCGCGTCTCTTAGGGGACATAGAATGGTATATTTCGAAAACCAGTCTCCAATTACGAGTAAATATGTAAATCCACGGGGTGATCGAGGAAATGGTCCCATAAGATCGACAGCTAGGACTTGAAAAGGGAAGTTTACCTGCTTTTCACAGCCCATTAAACCTAAACGTGAGGTGTTAGTTAACTTTTGTGATTGACAAACTTTACATTGACGAATGTATCTCAAAATATCAGGGCGCATCTTTGGCCAATAATAATTCTCCTGAATTCTACTAAAAGTTTTGTAAAAACCAAAATGTGAACATGTAGGTGGATCATGAGAGTTTCTAATAACATCATTCCTTTGGGACTTAGGAACAACGGTCTTCCATTCTTTTTCATCAGTTTGAATTATGCCCCTTGAGGGAATAAATTTGAAAAGCAAATTTCCTGAAACTTGCCATTGTGGAAACAGTTCAGGTTTCTCTAAAATTCTCCTCTTAAGTGAAGTGTACCATTTATCCGATATTTCGGCCTTTATGTCTATCAACAAAATTTCTTGATCATCATCAGGCAAATCACTAGGAGGAATTCTGGACAGAAAATCAGGTAAGACATTTGGAGCTCCGGGCTTATGTATTAATTCAAAATTATGTTGTCTGAGCTTCACAGCCCACCTAGCAAGTCTTCCACAAGGATCCTTGAGATTGTTGATCCACAAAAGGCTACTGTGGTCAGTGATTACTGTGAATTTTGTGCCTTCTACATAAGGTCGAAATTTATCTATCAAAAATATCAAACTGAGAAGTTCTCTTTCCGTCTTAGTATAATTACGTTCTGCACGAGATAAGGAACGAGAAGCATAAGCTATAACTCTTTCTTGTGAATCAATATTCTGAGTCAAAACACCTCCAATACCATAATCACTGGCATCACACTGTATTACAAAAGGTTGATCAAAGTCTGGTGAACTTAGTATAGGAGACGATATCAAAGCATTTTTAACACGGATGAAAGCATCTTCCGCCTCTGGAGACCAAGTTATTGGTTGCCCCTTCTTTTTCCCTTTAAGGAGGCCTGAGATAGGTGCTATCAAACTTGAAAAATTTGCAATGAATCTTCTATACCATGAACACATTCCGATAAAACGTTTGATTTCAGTACTGGTAGTAGGGCGAGAATAATTGACCATGACTGCTACTTTATCAGTATCTGTGCGGAGTCCTTCTCTATCAATAACATAACCAAGATACTTGAGGGATGTTTTAAAAAATTCACATTTTTTAATATTCACTGTTAAATTTGCATTTTCTAAAATATTCTTTACCTCAGCAAGAAGTGATACACGTTCATCAAAAGTTTTTGAAGTAATAATTATATCATCCAGATATGTGAAAATATGTGGTTCAAACTTAGGTCCAAATAGAGCGTCACAGAGCCTCTGCTGAGTCTGAGCACTATTACATAAGCCAAAGGGCATGACTGTGAATTGAAAAGATCCCCTACCAGGCACACTGAATGAAGTTTTCTCACGTGACGACACATCCAAAGGGATTTGCCAAAAAGCTTTACGTAGATCAATACTCGAGATGTATTTTGCATCTCTGAGCAAATTCAAAATTCTGTCTATGCGAGGTAGTGGATAGCTATCGTGCTTAGTTACTTCATTGAGTTTTCTCCCGTCAAAACAAAACCTGTACTCACCGGATGACTTTTTTACTAAAAGGACTGGACTATTATAGGGACTCTGAGATGGTTCAACCACCTTTAACTTCAGCATGTCATCAAGTTCTCTATTTAAAATTTTCAACATAAATGGTGACATAAGGTACTGCTTAACTCGAAATGGCTTTGAATCACCAGTGTCAATTGTCATTTTAATTTTATCTGTAAGACCAATACGACTTTCACTGCTAATTTCTTTGAAATGCTCTATAATTTGTTCTGCTTGAACACTCTCTGAAGGAGATAAATCTGACAAATTACTTGAATCTGAAGTTTCAATCTCTTTAACATGACTAGAGACAACCTGTATAGAATTATGCGTTACTGCACTATGCACATTCCAAATCCTATTTTTGAAGTCGATCTTGATCTTGAACTGATTGCAAAAATCGCTTCCAAAAATAATTGAGTGGGGCAGTGAAGGCACTACTATAGTAGGAACAACCTGAACAATGTTATCTACACAAACTGGTAGATCAACAACACCCTTGACTTCCCGTTCAGTTCCATCAACTGTTGTCACATGTTTCAAAAAGGATTTATTCCATTTCAGATTAAGTTTTTTCAGTAAATCTACTGATTTTTGACCACAAACCGAAACATTGGCACCACTGTCCAAAAGACAAACTACTTTCTGATCAAAAATTTTTACAGAAATATATGGTCTGTTATCACGTGACTTCTGTACAAAAAGAGGTGCGACATTTAAATTTTTATGGAAAACATAATTTTTATAAAAATCTCTGACGGTATTTTTCCAATCATTCCATTCCTTGGGTTTGAAAAAATTTGATCTTGAAATTGGGTTGACTCTTTCAAATAATGGAGGGAAACAAGAGTCGTAATACTTCACCTCCCTTACTAGTTTCCCTGACATTTTCTACATTCCTTTGAAGTTACATCTGCACAACCGCATTCAAAACAAAATTTCTTAATGACATTGTCAGTAGCTCTACAGTTCCGAAAAGTATGGTTTGGTTGTAAACACCTCCAACATAACACTGATGAACTTGATGAATTTGCATTTGAACTAGTAACATTATCTTGTTTATTCGTACTGACATTTTTATTCGATTTCTTTATGTTGAAATTTCGCTTTCGAGGTTGAAAATTCCTCCGAAAATTCTGATTGTTAGTTGTAGAACTTGAAAGGGTATCTGAAAAATGTGTCAACTCAGGATCAATCATACATTGAAAAGGTTTCTGATACTGATGTGACTGTGAACCAGATGCCAAGCTAAGAATATCAGCTTCTTCAAGCTTTTTACAAAGTGTACTCAAGGTAGAAACACTATCAATATCACTAAGTGCAAGTCTTTTAAGGTATTCACCCTGTAGTCCCATTTTAATATATTTAACTTTAGTGAGCTCTGCGGCTCCACGACTGAGTCTACTGAATAAAGTTTCCATACAAGCTATGAAAATTTCTACAGGTTCATTTCTTCCTTGTTTTCGTGATTTTATTTGGTTCCACACTTCATCATCAAAGTCTGACATCAAAAAATCCTTTTTCAATTTTATGACCAAAGTTTCCCAACTATTAACTTGTGTTCTGATTTGTCTGAACCAAAATGTAGCCTTTCCACTGAATAAGTCACTAGCAGATTCAAAAAGTTCAGCTTTACTAACATGCCTTGCCTGAGCTACTTCTTCTATGCGTTCAATAAATGAAAGGAGATTTTTTGGTTCAACATCGAATTGAATGTTCAATTTATAGACAGGAACTGACTTATGAGAATTCACAATTGTATTACTAAAGGTGTTAGCAGTAGTAGAAGCACTAGCTTGTGGTGTTAAAATAGTGACATTAACATCATCATCCTGAACATTCTCATTTAATTCAGCATTAAATTGCAGGGCTGTAGCATAAGCTTCATTCTTGAAATTCAATACGTCCCTATAATTCAAATCTTCCCGCTGTAACTTAATTCTGTTTATGCGAAAACTGATATGATTTATTCTAGAGGTTGCTCTTTTGTAAACAGAATCTGATGAAGGACCTTCAAAACCTTCAATAAGTGATTTTATAGAATCTAAAGTGGACTGAATTTCTACTCGCTCTGTATCAAAGTTATAAGCTTCATCAACTAAAGTCATTACATTCGTACCACTTTGTTTTTCTTTAAACAGAAGTGTTCCTAGAATTTTACGTTTTTCATCTTGATTCCGTTCAGAAATTACACCTCGAATTCTCAACTCATAATTCAGTTCAGCCTGCAGCAAGTGATTAGCTTTAAAATTTTGATCCATTTTGAATCAGTTCAAAATCAAATATCGAAACTGTTGTTCCAACTTCTAAGGAAATTATTTAAATGTTGCAACACTGTACGTAGTATTGTCTGAAGCAAAAAGCAGTCAAACTGATTTAATTAAATATTAAATCACAAAACCGGATTCTCAAATATTATGAAACCGGATATGTGTATACTCACCATAAATCAGTTCATAAAAACCCATATATTTTTTACCTACCAAAACAAAATGTGGTAAAAACAACTCTCCTGGCTCTTCGTCAAACCACAGTAGGTCAAACTATCAGCTGTCTCCAAACCATAAACATCTTATTCATTCATCAACAAGACACTCACAACTGTTGATTACTAATAACCTAACTAAAAACTCTGGCCCCACGTTGGGCGCCATCTTTGCAGCCCTACTTTTATGAAAAATAGGTGCATTTGCGAACGGCAGCTCTTCGTCAGTAGGCACTATGGGTTCGAGTTATCAAAATGAGTTAAAATTGCAAAATTTCAGTTATCTAGCAATCATAAGGTTAAACAAAAAAGATGGGGCGCCACTGCAACTTTTAATTCAAAAGAAACGTTACCTGGAAAGTTGAGCAACCAGATAATGAATAATATTAGTTGTTATCCCAGACTGAAAGACCTAAATTTACCTTATAGAGATGTTGTGAGTTGGAGTGTCATGTCAATAAACAAATAAAACAGTCATATACAATACCCAAAACATTTAATTTTGATGATAGGACTCATATATCATATCACATGGTTTTGACAAATATGACAAGAATATTAGATAACTTATTTCCTGTTAAGAAATTACACTGTTGCCTGCTATTATGTGGATGAAAATATATATAAATCAACTTTATATTGTACTTGAAAACTCAAGAGCTCCTGTAAGGACGTTTTATAGTCATAGCAGATTTAGAAAAATATTGAAAATGGAAGAATTCTACCAGCGCATAGTATACTATGTGGAGGGGAAGTATGTACCTTTCATGTGTGATTTCATCAATTTTTGACCTAGCTATGATTTAAAATTGGTCCATTATACACACTAGCAATAGGCATTATGAGTGAATAAAAATGAAAAATAAAAATATATTTTTATGTCAAAAACCTGTATGGTGTGTCCTACACCAGTTATCCAGAGTAGCAATAAATGGCTTCAGTGCTACCAAATGAAGCTGCTGCGGGGGAGATTGGCGGAGAGCGGTGTGCTGACTTCACATCCATGGATGTCAGATGACATTGACAGAGTTGTATTTCCACCTTGGAAATCCATCATCAGGAAGAAGCAGGGGACGATATCCAGATTCCAGACTACTATATAGCCACCAAAGGCCTTGTAGAATTAACAGATCCTGGTCGAGCAATGACTCCTGGGAAGAATAGTGCTCCTGGTAGGATAACTCCCGTTGTAGAACTTCCAGTAAAGCTCCCGGTAAAAAACTCCCGGTAGAAAACTCCCGGTGAAAAAACCCTTAAATATTTCATGAAAATGAGGTTCTGAATTTCTGGACTGCAGAGAGAAAAATCGTGGAAATAAAGCGAGACTCACCTTCTATGAAGGGTTAGGGATTGAAATGACGATGAAGGTAGGCACGTGGCTGCCTGGGTGATGAACCATGAAGATCCTGCCTCTTAAACCAAAACCAGAAGAAATCTGTAGAGTCCAGCAGTCCTTGTGATGAAGTTTCAAGTGGAAATAGCAGTGTGAAAAGTGAGTATGAGAATGTCTCTGAAATGGTATTTCATATTACTTTATATTATTTATCTCTTTCAGATAAGTTTCTGTAAAAACCATCCGAATCATCCTTCTACTTGGATCACAACAAAGCAGATATAGCAAGAGATATCAGTGTATTTATAGAAATTGTATTTTTATTTTATGTACAGTGTGAAATCTCAGGTGTGTATCCACATATCAGGTTTGAGAATAATTAAATAATATGAAGCAGATTGAGTTCAATTTATGTTATTAAAAAAATGTTAACCATGTTATTGTGACAAAATATCCTGTCAGATGTGCTCAGCATTACAGAATATTATAGAATCAGACAAAATATACAGTAATGAAAATTTACATGCTACAGACTTTTGCTGTTGGGACCTGGGATTTCGACCTCGTCGTCTGGCTGCTGCTGCCTGACTTTCTGTCAGTTCTGGAGCTGCACGTACTGAGACACCCAAATTGGACCTGCGATTCTTCAAGGACATTTCCTGAGGAGTCCCGAATCCATCCTGGTTGCATGGCCCTGTCACCTGCTCCTGGTCTACAACAGCAGTCTTCTCTGCAGTCGTCCAGGCAGTCCTCGCTGCAGCACCAGGTGCATCATCAAGGTCTGCTAGTGGCAGAATTTCTTCCACGTGGCTGAGGTGCCACTTCCTGCTGTCTGTTCCTGCCCTGGCTCTGAGGACATGGTATTTTTGGGCACGGTTTGAGTAAGAGCTACAATTGAAGATTTCTTTCCTGTTTTTTATGAAGTTACCATTTATCAGCACCAGATGTGTCACATAATTTTTACCAATTTTCTTACCAATTTCTGACCATTTTCTTATCAGTTTACATTTACTAGTTCATGAAATTTACCATGCATATGATTACACGAAATGTTCGCCCCAATATAGATCTATAAAAGGGAATTCACATAAAATTCATATATAGGTAATTGTGAATCTGATTTTGAATATTTTTTTACTGTTGGAATTACTGAGTGTCATTAATTCTCCATGTAAATGTTAACCTGGGTTTTACAAAATATCTCATTAAACCACCATTGAGTTCACACAGTGTTTGAATTATTTTCTCTTTCAGGAAAGTAGTTGAATTTGATATCAAATATCTTTTCTTGGTTTTTTATTCTAATACAAACTAAGTGGCGCCCCTCTGGTACCTCAACAAAGTCCGAACCTATGATCATCGCTCGCCAGACGAAAAGCTGCCTGTGCCTTGCTAATCTAACTTTTTGACATTCATATTTTTTGTACCATCTTAGAAAAATTGTCTAAAGTAGGTTACAAGAATTTGACGCCTTAAACATGGGGCCCGAGTGACTCTGTTGAGCTGAATATTTTTCTTATTTTTTTGAAAACACTTTGTGAACTCAATATGTTGTCCTTGACTTTTTGAATCTGGTAAAAAATAGGTATATGATAACTTCACATTTTGATATATTATGATTATTTTTTCGAGGAATAGTTCTTACTCAAAAATTTCAATAAGCCATGTACAGGGTGAACTAGGAATTTTTTGCAAATTTTTTGGTTATATGAATTTGTTTTTTGGAATTTTTGGTGGTCCATTTAGTTAATGGAAATTAGTTTTGATCTGAATTCTTCATAATTGAATTCATTCAGTTTACTTTGTGACAGCTGTTCAACGTAGGCACCAGTTAGTCAGTTTTTGATATTTTGAAAATTTTTAACATTTGCATACAGGGTGAGTAACCGTGCAAGATTTCATTTCAGTATAGTGCATAATTTCTGACATAATCAGAATTTCAGTTTAATTTCGGTTTCTGCATAAGCATTAGACAATTGTTCATACAGGGTGGACAACTTATCATGTCAAATTTTTTTTATTTTGAGTATTTTTGAATGAAGATTCAAACCTTGAATCCGATAGCATTATATACAGGGTGACTGGCTTAATCAGTTGATAATTTTTTGAAATATTTTCTGAACTTGATTTTATCTTGAAATCATTTCTGAACTTGAAGATATCCCACATACAAGGTGAGTACCGTATAGAGGTAATATTTTTTTCCCTGATGCCACGTGCCTATTTAGGTTTGTAATAAAAAAAAACAAAATAATATAATGTCTGGAAAACGGTCGCGAAACAAGCACGAGCAAATGCCTGGAAACTCAGTCGGGTATAGGGGGGTTCAAACCAGAACACACGGTATACCATATATATAAAATTATTGAAATAAAAGGGCGCCACCAACTTATGAATTGAGCGAGTTAAAGTTGGAAAACTCCCTAGTTCTTCTAGGTACCATTTCCCAGAAAACAATACATAAAACAATAATGAAGAATAGCTGAAACTTTTGTTTGCCGAACCTATGTATGAAATAAATGTATACTACAAATAATATTACTCACCATCGATTTCCAAAAATGAAGTCTTAACCAGGACTAATCAGTACATATACGCTGTATATATGCTGCTTGGTAGATGAACTACATAAAGAGAGTTATGAATGAACTAACACAATATTGTGCTGCCGTTTTTTTTTTTCAAAATGTGATTTATTAATAAATTCGGAGATCAATAACAGGTATTACCCAAATAGAAGATGGTTTCCATTTGAACAGATATTATATAATAGGTAGAACCATACACTATAAGTATTATTATTACCTATATGAAAGTGTGAAACCCCAACGTGATCACGCTTGAGTGTACACTGTACACTGATATAAAAAAAAATTAAATATCAATAATGATGGGAAAAACCTAATTTTTACATATTATATATCCATAAATCATCACCAAGAGTGAAATATACTATTTAGGTACCGCAGTATTATACACAAGCCGTTATGACATGCGCTAGATATTGAACATAAACATCTTCATCACTATATCGAGAATGCAGAAAATCATAGTTATATAAGCAGTTCAGAAAAATAAAAATCGCAAAAAAAAACATGCAGCTTATCTGATTACGAGTCCGGTTTCCTGGATCAGCAGACGGTTTTAGCAGGACACAATGCAATTTGACAGCAGCAATCTAGCAAACTAGCATTATCTCATCTAGCATTAGCATTACAGGCAAGCACATGCAAGAGTTGGAAGCATAGAACAGAGGTAAGCGTTCCTACAGGCACATCGATTACGGAATGGTGATGACGTCGTCTCGTAGTGACGTCACTGGTTACGTTTGCCGGTAATCAAGATTAGCGACGCTTGTAGCTGGTACAAGGACCCTATAAATGTAATTTGCATCATCATGCAGTCAGACTCACCGAGTTATTAAACACTTCATACCTCTTTAGATGGTTGAGGGCAATTCACAATGTCGAACAGAGGAGTGAGGTTCGACTGAAGCACATGTCGGTTCGCAAAAATCCCTTACTTGAAGGATAATTTCACCACTAAAGCCACACAAATGGGCCAACACGATAAGTGGTAAATTTATAATTGAACTAGTGACGGTATATCCACAATGAGTGAAAATTATCAAAACACTTTGAATAATTTTGTAACCACGTACACTATTTCCTAGCTAGCCGACATATTGCCTTCAATATTTCCAGAACCGTCCCACTTGAGATCGGTCTTTTCTCGATCTACTTTTCTCACTCGCCCTCAAGAAAAATTCCGTTGTGAAAAACAGTTGACAAGTTTGAAAATTTCGTGCGCTCGGCCTGAATCGAAGTTCACACGAACATTGACGATATGACAACAATTCTCCGAGTCTTACATTTGACGTACAGTTATCGTCGCATTGAATGTGTATCCTTCTCTGATACGTGCTGTAGACAAGGATGCCCCCACTACCATACATGCAGAAAATAAGAAGACCTATCTCAGATACCATAAACCAGAAGAAGACGAGAAAATTAATATGATATCGCGCCTGACAAGGTAATCCCAATCAGCTGTTCATTAACCTATTAGCTGAATTCGTAAACAAAACAAAACATCTCATGATACCTGATCGCCTACAGAAGAAACGTAGGTAAGTTATCGTGTATAATCCTATACCTACCGAATATTTATAAATTTACTATTTTACCCGATACTTGCTCACGTTCTAAATATTATTTTATTTGTTTCAGATTCAACTCTTCCGCGGACGAGCAACAGGTTCACCAGTACCTCGTACTCAACAGCGATGATGTGACAAGTTATTGTGTTTAGTGAATTAGTGAAGTGCAATTCGATATTATTTTGGATAACTGAATCCAGATTATATCTCGTGTATTATTTCTCATGTAAGTACTTGCAGAAGTTTATTAGAAGATTATAAACAT
Organism: Phaedon cochleariae; assembly: GCA_918026855.4. Classification (NCBI taxonomy): domain Eukaryota; kingdom Metazoa; phylum Arthropoda; class Insecta; order Coleoptera; family Chrysomelidae; genus Phaedon; species Phaedon cochleariae. The sequence continues at coordinate 27,430,722 of OU896714.1, read as the reverse complement.
ATCGCCTAAATGATTATTTACGAAATTTTGTCCTAATATCCCGAAAAAATGTACAATGCTGAAAATGACACGTTACACTGAGGATTTCTGGCATGCTTCCAGTCCTCATTTAATTGATTTTGGCGTATTATACTCCACTTATAAATAAATTTTTTTGGAAATTTGAATAAATTCTTTCAAAATGGAAATGTTTAAAGCTAAGCATTTGTTGATCAATGAGCTGAACTGCGAACTGAGAATTCGAGGAATTATTACTGATAGGGACATGAATGATAAGAGAAAAATTCTTGCTAAAGCTATGTCAAAGCATAATCCTACTCAAGTTGCCTTAGTTGACCCGAACTACTTGTTTCAAACTGAAGCTGTGGAAATTCAAGCATCGCTAGATAGCATCAGGAGTTTAATTAATGATTTTGAAGGTTCAACTAGTGATTCGGTTTATCAAAAGTTACGTTCTCGCCTGATTCATGTTAGCTCTAGAATTCATAGAATAGATGTCACTACTGGTGTTAGAGAGCAGATAAATTTCAAACAAGAATCTTATGCCACGTGTATTTTGTTAGAATCAGAACTTGAAGATCGTGTTGTGACTGATAAAGCTCCCCAGTGTCCTATGGTAGACCTATCTCAATCATTCATGAATACTATTGGTCAAGCTCAAGTTTCATCCCCATCATTCAGTAAGCCAGTTTTTTTGTATAAATGGGACGTCAAATTTGACGGTACCAAGAAAACTTATGGTGTAAAATCTTTTTTAGAAAGGGTTCATGAACTAGCAGAGGCTAGACATGTCTCTAAGGACCAATTGTTTGAATCAGCTGTAGACCTATTTTCGGGTAAAGCCCTTTTATGGCTAAGGCATGTGAAAGATTCAGGAAATGTCAAAGATTGGAATTCTTCAACTGCTAGATTAAAACAAGATTTTCTCAGTAAGGATCATGATGAAGAGCTATGGGAGTTGATTAAACATAGGAAACAAAATGATGATGAATCCATTGTAATTTTTGTCGCAGTAATGGAACAACTTTTCAATCGTCTCAGTTCGCCACCTGCACTTGTTACCAGGATTAAATGGATTAGGAAAAATTTGAAAAGTGAATATGTTGACCGATTAGCTCTTAATAATTATGGTTCTATTGATGAATTGATAAGAGATGTTAAAATTTAAGAAGAAATTTTTCGAGAAAATAAAGATAAATCTTTGAGGAAATCCCATATTAGTACCCTTGAATATGAACTCGCAGTAAATGATGAGGCTGTAGCTGGTAGCAGTAGTAGTAGTACGACCAACCCCTCAAATAGAAATCAAAATTTCAGAGCAAGAAATTTCAGGAATTCAAATAGACAAAAATTGAGTCGTCCAAATAATAATAATAGAGTTTCTCAAGTAGAGAGTCAAGGTCAGAGATCTGAAGTTAGAGCTGTCAGCAATTTAGAACAGAACGTTAGAAGAATTGTGACTTGTTGGAATTGTAAATTAGCCAACCATACTTTTAGGAATTGCACTATGAAGCGTAGCATTTTTTGTCATGGTTGTGGTGAACAAGGTAAGATGAAGAGCAATTGTGAAAAGTGCTCGGGAAACGTGTCAGGGAGGTAGAATATTTTTCTACAGGCCACCATTCACCTCCTATTAGTAAGGCCAATTTTTCTAAACAATATCCTTCTTCAGAACAATCTGAGATTATTAAATATTGTAAAAATTATTTGTCTAAATTGAAGTTTGAAATTTCTACTGCTCCTGTTTTTGTTCAGAGAGAACTTGATAACAGGCCTTTTATATCAGTAAATTTGTTTAATAGAGAAATTATTGCTCTTTTGGATTCAGGTGCTAATAATTCCATAGTTGGTAGTAAAGGAATTGATATAATTGATTCATTTGATTTAAAAGTTAATAAAACAGTTCGTTTTGTATGCACTGCTGATGGTGTCAAACAAACAGTCATAGGTTCAGTTGATCTGCCGATTTGTATAGAGAATAAATGTAAGATAATTCCATTTTTGATAGTACCATCTTTAAATTACAGTTTCATCCTAGGTAGTGATTTTTGCAAAGAATTTGAATTGAAAATCGATTTTAAAGAGAATAGTTGGGAAATAAGTTCAGAGTCAAATATTAATGTCAACTGTGTGTCAGCATTGAATTTATCCGATGAACATTTTGATTGTCATATTTCTTCCCTGCATAGTTTACCAGAAGATGAATTGACCATTGCTAATGATGTAATTTTTTTATTCCGTGACCTTGGTAAAAATAAGGCATTAGGTAGGACTGATAAGATGGTTTACCATATTGACACTGGTGACGCAACACCAGTTAAACAACGGCAATACGTCATGTCTCCATATATGCAGGGTCATTTGAATAAAGAGCTTGATAAAATGATTTCGTTAGGAGTGGTTAAACCTTCAAAAAGCAGTTGGTCCTCACCCGTACTACTTGTCAAAAAATCTGATGGTAATTTTAGATTCTGCTTCGATGGTCGAAAATTAAATTCTTTAACGAAAAAAGATAGCTATCCATTGCCAGTAGTAGACCGTATTTTGTCTATGCTAGGCCATTCAAGATTTATGTCGTCAGTTGATTTGCGCAGCGCTTTCTGGCAAATACCTTTAGATGAGAGTTCTAGAGAGAAAACAGCTTTTTCTGTCCCTTCACGTGGGTTGTTTCAATTTGAAGTAATGCCGTTTGGTTTAGCTAACGCAGCACAATTTCAGCAACGTTTGATGGATACAATTTTCGGACCAGAATTAGAACCAAATATTTTTGTATACTTGGATGATTTGATAATAGTTAGTTCAACTTTTGACGAACATATTAAATTGCTTAACGAAGTGGCTAAACGTCTCAAGGACGCGAAGCTAACTGTCAATTTTGAAAAATGTGAATTCTTTAGGGAATCATTAAAGTATTCGGGTTTCATCATTGATAAGTTTGGGCTGAGAACTGACCCTAATAAAGTCAAGGCGATGGTTGAATTCCCACAGCCAAGGAATACAACTGAAATTAAGCGTTTTACGGGTATGTGCAGTTGGTATAGGAGGTTTATTCCTCATTTTTCTACTCTTATGGCACCAATAAATGATTTACTTAAAGATAAGAAGAAAGGTCAAAAAATTAGCTGGTCAGATAAGGCAAATAAAGCATTCAAAGATATAAAACAAGCATTAGTTTCAGCTCCGATTTTGTCGAGTCCAGATTTTTCGTTAGATTTTACTATACAGTGTGATGCATCAGACTCAGGATTAGGTTGCGTTTTAACTCAGGTACAGGACAACCAAGAAAGAGTAATAGCCTTTGCTTCTCGCAGTCTTTCAAGAAATGAGCGTAACTATACAGTTACTGAAAAAGAGTGCTTAGCCTGTATTTTTGCTTGCGAAAAATTTAGGGGATATATCGAGGGAGTTCACTTTACATTGATTACGGACCATGCTTCACTTAAATGGATGTTCAAGATCAAAGAACCCATTGGTAGAATAGCCCGATGGAGTGTTAGGTTGAGCCAATTTGATTTTACTATTGAACATAGGAAAGGAAAATTTAATGTCGTTCCAGATGCCTTATCTAGGAGTCCAGTAGAGTCAGCTGTACAGGAAACTGAGATTTGTGTGGTGGAGGAAAATGAATGTATAAACCTCAATATAAATTTGGATAATCTAGATTCATTTTATCAGAATTTACGTAGTAAAATTGTGAGGAACCCTGAGAGTTACCCTCAGTGGTCAGTTAAAAGTAATTTTGTATATAAGTTGGTACCTTCTAAATGTCCTGTAAGTACCAAAATTTCTGATTGGAAGTTATTAGTCCCGAAATGTCAACGTACTGAAGTCATTAAGTTATGTCACGATATTCCTACTGCATCACACATGGGTTATCACAAAACTTTTTCTCGAATTGCTCTAACTTATTATTGGCCAAAAATGAGGCACGATATTTTTCGATACATCAAGTCATGTAAAGTTTGATCAGCACAGAATTCTACTAACTATGCTAAATTTGGGTTAATGGGGACAGAGAAAAAAGTTAGATTCCCTTGGCAAGTGATAGCACTTGACCTTATGGGCCCTTTACCACGTACTTCAAGTGGGTATCAATATATTTTGGTTGTAAGTGATTGGCTTACCAAGTACCCAGTTTTATGTCCTCTCAGGAAAGCTACTTCTGTTAGCATCAACAAGTTTTTGGAAAACGAAATTTTTTTGGTCTATGGTGTTCCACAGCATATTATCTGCGATAATGGCAGGCAGTTGATCAGTAAGTCAATGAAAGAACTTGTTAAGAGCTATGACTCGAATATTTTTTATACTGCCTACTATCATCCGCAAGCTAACTATGTTGAAAGAACAAATAGAACCATCTGCACAGCTATTCGCAGCTATATTGATAAGAATCATAAGTTATGGGACAAGGAATTAGCAAAAATAGGGTATGCTTTAAGAACTAGTATTCACGAAGTGACAGGGTACAGCCCGGCTTTCTTAAATTTTGGTAGAGAAGTACCAGGTAACGGTCAATATTATGGGAAGGGTGATGTTAATATAGACTTAGTAAATCGCGATTATTGGATACAGAATTTAGGTAAAATTTCGGAAATCTATGGAGATGTTCAGAGAAAAATTCATGCTGCACATCAGAAAAATGCTAAATATTATAACTTACGTAGACGCGATAAGGAATTTTTTGTTGGTGACAAGGTTTGGAAAAAGAACTATGTTCTGTCTAATGCAAGCAATAATTTTGCGCAGAAACTGGCACCGCGATTTGTACTTTGCACAGTTGCAAAGAAAAAATCAAAATTAGTTTATGTCCTGAAGAATGAAGATGGCTCTAATGCCGGAGTTTGGCATATTCAAGACTTAAAACCCTACCATGGATCTATGTCCGATCTTTCTGTCGAAGAAGGAGCGGGATCTGAAGCATCAGATGAGTAGTTTTTTAGTCAATCACATAGCTTGAAGCATCTTTGAAGTGTAACATTTGTAAATAGTCAGTATTCAGTAAGGTTAGAAATAAGTTAGTTAACGGCTGAGATTATATCTTAAGGTAGAATAGGGCGCGCCTAGCTTTAGTGAAAAAAAAAATGAATTCACTTCTGAAACGGTTTAAAAACTCAGTTTCTCATGTCTGGAGTGATTTCCAACGAAAAATTTTACTTTCTAAAATTTTTCTTTCCTTTTGTGGGGGGGTGAGTGTAACGTGAAAATTTACCTTTTTCCTCTAATTTTCAGTTCCTAGGTGAAGTTCATTATGTATCAGGTTTTTTGATGTTAGATTTCGGTGTTAACAACTAGAGAGACACTCACACTGTATATAATGTTTTTATTCATGTATAAAAGTACATGGCACTTAAGTATTTACAATATTATTCCTCCAATGGTCCAGAGTGTGAAGTGGTCCTTCACCTGAAAATATCAAAACACTTTAGTATAGAATATTGATGAAGTTGTAGAATACTCACCAGAAATAAGCTGCTTGATTTTTCATCAGTATAGTAGGCTTAGGTTGGAGAGATGTCCTGGTGTTGACACTTCATGGTTTCACCTGGAAATAAATAAGTAGTTAGTGAATGTAAAATAGTTTCAGATGGTAAATTATTTAGGTTTGAAGAATACCCTAACAATTGGCTAGAAATTTCGCTACGTACCTTGAATTATTATGGTCTGAGATGAATTTTGAGAGTATTGATTTCATATTGTTAATCAATAACAATGATTTGTTGATATTATGTAAGTCTATTTTTGACACTGACGTCTCAAAACAGTGACAGTGCTGTCATGTCATGTCACTCACCACCGTCATACGAGTAATACCTGGACAGTATCATTGAAAGTATGCTGGCTGCGAAATCAGCGGTGTAGGTGGTTCCATTGGTTCGGGCGGAGTAGGATGACGTTGGATCTTCGATCGGAATATGTTTCTAGGTGATCCGTGGTCATATGTTTGTTGTTTTATGGATTTTCGTGCCTCGGAGTAGACAGGATAGTCTTGTAAGTGTGTAAGTAGCTATGCTTGTGGAACTGACCAACCACGGATGAGGATGCACATCACGTGATCAACGTTTCCTGCTGTCTTCAAAATTCAAGTTGCGCAGGAAATTTCAAAGTTTTTTCTGGGTAGAATTTCTAGATGTAAGATTCTAGAAGGCGCAGGAATTGCCCCTTCCTAGATTGGTGGCGTCGTTTCATCATTTCCTTCGGCCCCATCCTGGTATCATCCAAGATGCAGACCGATCACTATTTGGTAGTCTTTTCGTGTAGTGAGGCCTTTCCTGATCTCAGGGGTAAGTTTCAAACCTAATAGGGATAAAACCCTACTTCATAGTCTTGTATTCTGGTGGCTATAAATATTGGGTATTGCCGCAGATTTGTGGGCCTCGACGGATACCCCGTCGGCTACTTTGGGCAACACCTCGTGGAGTCCATTTTCGGATACGTCGTCTGATTCGACGCCGGCTAGTCCGATTGAGACTTTTGCTGTTGGGACCTGGGATTTCGACCTCGTCGTCTGGCTGCTGCTGCCTGACTTTCTGTCAGTTCTGGAGCTGCACGTGCTGAGACACCCAAATTGGACCTGCGATTCTTCAAGGACATTTCCTGAGGAGTCCCGAATCCATCCTGGTTGCATGGCCCTGTCACCTGCTCCTGGTCTACAACAGCAGTCTTCTCTGCAGTCGTCCAGGCAGTCCTCGCTGCAGCACCAGGTGCATCATCAAGGTCTGCTAGTGGCAGAATTTCTTCCACGTGGCTGAGGTGCCACTTCCTGCTGTCTGTTCCTGCCCTGGCTCTGAGGACATGGTATTTTTGGGCACGGTTTGAGTAAGAGCTACAATTGAAGATTTCTTTCCTGTTTTTTATGAAGTTACCATTTATCAGCACCAGATGTGTCACATAATTTTTACCAATTTTCTTACCAATTTCTGACCATTTTCTTACCAGTTTACATTTACTAGTTCATGAAATTTACCATGCATATGATTACACGAAATGTTCGCCCCAATATAGATCTATAAAAGGGAATGCACATAAAATTCATATATAGGTAATTGTGAATCTGATTTTGAATATTTTTTTACTATTGGAATTACTGAGTGTCATTAATTCTCCATGTAAATGTTGACCTGGGTTTTACAAAATATCTCATTAAACCACCATTGAGTTCACACAGTGTTTGAATTATTTTCTCTTTCAGGAAAGTAGTTGAATTTGATATCAAATATCTTTTCTTGGTTTTTTATTCTAATACAAACTAAGTGGCGCCCCTCTGGTACCTCAACAAAGTCCGAACCTATGATCATCGCTCGCCAGACGAAAAACTGCCTGTGCCTTGCTAATCTAACTTTTTGACATTCATATTTTTTGTACCATCTAAGAAAAATTGTCTAAAGTAGGTTACACATCATAACGCATCATGAGTGCTTACTTCAGGAATGACTAAATTTCATACGAGGGGCGCAAGAAAGACTCACAGAATCGAACATCAGTTTTTTCAAATGGAACACCCCATATATTCCAACATATCTGAATTCTCATTCCTTCAGGCTAATCATCAGTTTTTTATTTTTGAAAATTCGACAAGGCGTTGCCAAGTTATACCAGTATTTCATGAAATGCAGAATTTTTTTTTATACCTAATAGACAAACCCATTATTCCTACTACTAAGAATTTATGGAATCAGTCAAGACTGTTGGTAGTCGGTGGCATATTCTATCATATAAAATACCCATCTCCTTCGAACGTTATACAGGGTGGTCAGAAATATTATATGATTTTCAGAAAATTCAACTTTCTTGACATCAATTTTTCAAATTGTGCACCCTACAAAATGTATGATTTTATATTCCATTGGTGGTTTGATTGCTCATGGACAATAGATGTAAAAGAGAGATGTAAATTTCATCATCAGCAAATGCAAATAAAAAAATGCAGTAAACTATTTATTCAACTGTACTTAACTACTAAAAAAACAGTCCCAAAAAGAAAAAACTGACTTCACGAATAATTAGGCACAATAATTTTTATATAAATGTTCGAATTGCCTTCCGTTTGCTGCAAGGCACATTTCAAAATTTTTCATTACATGATATAAAATTATACATATTGTAGGGTGCACTATTTAAAAAATTGATGTGAAGAAAGTTTGAATTTCGTGAAAATCATATAATATTTCTGTCCACTCTGTATAACTTTCGAAGGAGATGAGTATTTCATATGATAGAATATGCTACCGACTACCAATACAGTCTTGAATGATTCCATAAATTCTTAGTAGTATGAATGATGGGTTTGTCGAAAAAAATGTCTGCATATCATGAAACACTAGTATAACTTGGCAACACCTTGTCGGATTTTCAAAAATGAAGAACTGATAATTAGGTTAGAGGGATGAGAATTCAGAATTGTTGAAATATATGGGGTGTTCCATTTGAAAAAATTGATGTTCGATTTTGTGAGCCTTTCTTGCGTCCCTCGTATAAAATTTGGTCATTCCTGAAGTTAGCACTCATGATGCGATATGATGTGGAATTATAATATTTCGAAATATCCTATTGGTTCAGGAGATATTCAACTGTCCCACTGGTCTACGGACACACTGTATATTATCTATACCTGCAAAAGTATTAAGTCTACACCTGCAATCATATGATGTAGTTACTATTAATTAATGTTCATGAATATAATACAAATCCCTACTCTATCGCACATCTTTCTTGTACCCGGCACTTGAATGTTCCCTTAGTACACACAACATTTTAACTCCGGTCCTGCCTTCTGCATTGAACCGTATTCTCCGCACCGCCGGCTTTCAGTTGCGGTGTTGCCTGACGACTGACGCAGATATTATATCCGCTGGGTGGCTGCTGGCAGTAGCTGCCGGGAGTCTGCTGCAAGGAGTCTGCTGCCGAGAGTCGGCTGCCGGACGTCGGCTGCTGGGCGTCGGCTGCCGGGCGTCGGCTGCCGGAGGTGGGCTGCGTGCGGCGGCTACTGTAACGTGGTTCTGTGGAATCGTGGCTCCATCCATTACATAAGTCCATCGTTACGTCTGTTCGATATATGGGCAGGACAAGTTGACAACACCGGAACATCAAGGCTATGGTTGGAGAAGCTTATGTTAGCACTGTCTGTGGCAGTGTTAACTGCGGTGAGACATGGTGGTTCTCTAGGTTTTCATGTTCGTGGATTATCATAGACAGAGATAAAAAAAATTGAATCCGAGTCATTTGTCATTCGTCACTCTTGGTTAGTTCGTTCTGTGACTTCTGTGTCGATGCGGCAAGTGTCGGCGGTAGTATCCGATTTCGAACTTGTTATCTATACGGACTCACAAGGCCTCTCTTGCCTAACTCGGCGTTGGAATTTGGGATCAGCATATTGTTTGAATTCCGGTTACTTGCTTTCGTGCGTACTTTTTCTTGTGCCTCCGTGGTAAGTGCAAGAGCTTTGACTGTTTCGTACTCTGTTGATTCGGTGTTGTACCGTTTGGTTCATTCTATTCCATTTTCTCTGTTTTCCAGGGTGAAAAAAAAAGGGTGGGACGGCTGAACTACTCAGTCCACCCAGCATAGTTCTCCAACCTCAGTTCGAAATAGCGCGCCCCTTCTCATCAAGAGGTGCGATACTCATCAGGTGATCCCTGTTGTTTGCTGATAATCTGTCCACGTAACCATTATCATTCCTTCTATCTCAGTCGAAGAATAGTGGGTTAGTCACCTTTGCCTCATCCTTCTTGACGGGCCTGTCCTTTCCAGTGATAGCCTTCTCGATCGCAGCGTCTTCGGTGTCTGAGCTTTCCAAGGGTTGTGTGTGTACCATAATGAAACTGTGCCATCAGTGACCTGCATGCAGAAGAGACAAAATCGCCAGGTAGTATATTTTAACATAAAACTTACTGTATTTATAGCTACTTCCAGAAGTGTGTTCTTTACAAAATTCGATTTATTCACTTTAACTTCGTGAACTTCTGTCCCTACCTAAATATAACTTCAAATTCATCGTGTATATAGCCTAATATAGCCTAATATAAAGTGATCTCGAGCATAACTCATGATATACCTTATGATATACCTAGGTAGTTTATTATGACATCCTTCTGGCCCTTTTTTAGCCCATTCAAACTTGAACTTACTGAATTTGCTAGTCTGAATACCCCTCATATCAATAACTTATATAGTATAAACTCTATTCTCAACGGAAACATTCCCAAACGAACTTCATTGTTTATGCCAACAACATTATATAATGAATTGGCCAAATTTTTTACAGCCTACGTAATTTCGTGACATAGAAGTATCCGTAAGTTGGACATAATAATATTTTCAGAAATTGCCTTATCGTGTTCTGCCAAATCTTACAATAACTCTCATATATAATCCAGAACCCATTGGTCTTTTACACCCTCTTTACTTTTCAAACGAATCCGTTTGCGAACTGTTCATTCATTCGCAGTTCATTTGATGGACTGGACATCATTTGCATTCAAAATGTTATTGCCATTTTGGCTGAATTAATGTGAAGCCCTTCCCCTGACATTCTTCCTAATTACTCCTCGATTTGTGAAGCAAACACCGTTTCACATATTCTCATTAATTCATACATTCCTTATTCACTAATCAAGTTTCACTCGCCTTGTTTATTATATTTTTATTTTGCAGCTTCGTTGGCCTATTTGCCCTTCTGGTTAGCTCGCATCCCAAGTTTTCTATCGGTAGGGTCCAGGTTTGATGTCTCATATTATGGTAAGTACTTTTTCATTTTTTATCAACTATTCTTTTCCTCAAACATAAAAAAAACACACATAATAACTTAGTTAGCCTAGGTTATACAAACTATACTTAGTAAGCCTTCTCATTCCGCATCCTTTTCTCGTAGAATGCATTTGAGGCTCTGTCCGGATTGTAATGTGCTTACGTCGGCCTCCCCAATCTCTAATATATAACTTTTATGCACTAGCGGGCCGTAAAGTGCACTTTACCGCCCGGTTTTGCGGGCGTTAAGTCGCACTTTACCGCCCGCGGGCTCATTATGGCCCACGGGCCGTAAAGTGCACTTTACCGCCCGCTGTTCTCAGTTACCTTATATCCACATATCAATTCATGAAAAACCTATGATCATTTCCCTAGATTCTAATATATCCAGCGGTATATCATAAACTTTTTCTTCATCCGATTCCATATCTATCGCTATTATTAAACTACTCAACACTAATTTCGTCGCACACCAAAATGTCGCCCCTGTTATAATGTGAATAACTTTTTTCAGTTTAGAACAATTTGAATTTGGTTCACACTGTTCGATAGCCCAGTCCTTCAGCTATAATCTCGTACTTCATTGAAACATAAGGGTAATCAATCACATAAAATCTCTACATGGTGTTTTCCGACACTGTGCAAAATTTCGGAATATTCAAAAGGCTCTCAAATGGTGAAAACAATTTTTTTCTCAACTTCGACAACAGTGGCATGAAGATAATCTCATTACCTCGAGATGTTTCGTGAATCAACTTCTTATCTCTCTTATTTACAGAGTGATCTCAAAAAATCAACTTTTTGGTTTTTCAGCCATAACTTTTTTCCACGTCAACCGATTTTAGAAATCTTAGGCTCATTTTGAAGATAAAACTTCAGATGAAGAGATCTGAATATCAGAATTCACTCAAGATGGCTATCAAAGATCTAGAGTTTTCTTGAAAGTGACCCAAATCTGGAACGCCCTCCGAATCTCGGTTGGGAGGAGAATTGAATGAAAATCAACTTGTTCTTGAAAAAACAATTCATTCTGGATGCGTCCATATTTTCCTTGCTAAGTAGTCAAGAATTGTGCGTGAGAAAACACAATTGAAACATGTTCTTGCAAAAACATCACACCATTTCTCCTCTGTAATGCATGGCCCGTAACCAACGTTACAAGAATCACAATGGACTGACAAACCCGACCAGCTAAGGCTCATCATAAATGGTGTACCAACAACCCTATGCGGTCTCGCATTGTCATCAACGAGAACAAAGTTGTCACCCACATTTGCGTTAGACGCGGCATCGGATCGAAACTATCGAAATCTGTTTATGATTCGAAAACGACGTCTAACCTGACTTGTCAGTCACTTACTGTGATTCTTGTAACGTTGGTTACGGGCCATGCATTACAGAGGAGAAATGGTCTGATGTTTCTGCAAGAACATGTTTCAATTGTGTTTTCTCACGCACCTTCTTGACTACTGAGAGCGAGGAAAATATGGACGCATCCAGAATGAATTGTTTTTCCGAGAACACGTTGATTTTCATTCAATTCTCCTCCCAATCGAGATTCAGAGGGCGTTCCAGATTTGGGTCACTTTCAAGAAAACTCTAGATCTTTGATAGCCATCTTGAGTCAATTAAGATATTCAGATCTCTTCATCTGAAGTTTTATCTTCAAAATGAGGATAAGATTTCCAAAATCGGTTGAAGTGAAAAAAAGTTATGGCTGCAAAACCAAAAAGTTGTTTTTTTGAGATCACTCTGTAAATAAGAGAGATAGGAAGTTAATTCGCGAAATATCTCGAGGTAATGAGATGATCTTCAAGCCTCTGTTGTCGAAGTTGAGAAAAATTTTTTTTTCACCATTTGAGAGCCTTTTGAATATTCCGAAATTTTGCACAGTGTCGGAAAACACCATGTAGAGATTTTATGTGAATACCCTTATGTTTCATTGAAGTACCAGATTATAGCTGAAGGACTGGGCTATCGAACAGTGTGAACCAAATTCAAATTGTTGTAAATTGAAAAAAGTTATTCACATTATAACAGGGGCGACATTTTGGTGTGCGACGAAATTAGTGTTGAGTAGTTTATTATCACTAATTTCTACTTTTCAGTCAAAGAATGACAATTCAGCTCGTTTATTGGATGATTGGATGTATTGATATAGACAACAACCATCAGCTTGATTGACAACGTCAAAATTAGTTAGGTATATATACTGGGTATGCATATTGTGGAATTCTGAAGAATGAATCTCTTCTAGAGATCAAAGAGTTTTACTATTACGATAATTGCAATATTCGTACGATAATTTTCATATGTAAATCATCCATGAACATTACGCTTCTCTTGATTACTGAATTCATACGCAACAAATCAAATTCGGGGAAATATGGTGTCAGAAAATAAACCACTAGTGCATAAAATTTTGAATGTATCACGTGCGTGAAATGCGTTAATGGCCTTGAGCGTGTAATGGCCCTCGGCTAGCGCCATCGGGCCATTATTCACGCCACAGGCCATAAACGCCTACTTTACGCCCTTGATACATAAATAACTATTATTGAGACTGCTTGTTGACTTCCCTAAACTATGTTCTGATAACATATCGATGGTGGTTGTTGATGTGGCTTTATCACTTGTAGGGTTTGGATTCCTGTGATGCCTGTTTCGTACGACCAACAAGCCTATTCTAGTGAGGAGGTACCCAACGAAACCATCAAACAATGTGCAAATAGGATAAAATGCTACGTCGTGATGGACCAAAGATTTGGATTTGGCTCTCGCCACAGGAATTGGGGCGAAAAGTGGCAAAGCCTGGCGGTTGTGGAACAGGATATACAGGACACCTATGGACAGTATTGAATTCCACACTAAGAAAATTGTATCACCCTGGAGTCCGTATGTATTTGTGTAGGTATCATTAACTTCTTCCTTATTAATTCTATCTAATAATCCGTCCACGCTGTCTTTAGTTGACGTGAGATTCAAGTGGAGGGTATCTAACGTCCAATTCGAATTCAAGCATTCTTGAATATTTTGGAATACCGGGGTACTAGTTTTGAGTTTTGGATTTAGGACAAAAGATTTTAGCTTTGACCATGCTGCTGGTATAATGTGCGTAGCTGAAGCTGCAAGTAATGAATCCCTAGCACAGGGAAATTTTCTAGGTATGATTTCTTCCTCGTTTGCTATCAACCGACACTGATATGGTACATGCATTTTGAATGCGCCTAGTGGGTGCCTTATCAGCGATGATGATGGTTTTGTTCCAGACAAATGATAGTAGTATTGGGTTTCGGGTGGGCAATAATATATGTTTCTTCCTCTATTTCTGAAATTATCGTTATGCTTGATTCATAACAATTCATGGGGCAGTGATGGTTGATTTCTTCAACCGTAGCTCCGTTGTAGAGCTTTTTCGCACATCCAGGTCCTTGAAATGGGTCAGCTGAGAATCTAGGTAGATGACAGAGCCTGTCATGGAAAGGTTTACAGTGGTCTAAGCCGCTTCCTGAAATTTGCCGGATCTGAGTTTTGGAAGAGAAAGAATGTTCTGATACAGCTAAGAAAATAGATTCATGTTGAATTTTACATGTCTGGTTATACCAGGCGAAAGGGGTTGTTATTAGTTCAAAAAGGCCTCAGCTATTCGATTTTTGAATAATTGGAATACAAAGATGAATATATAATTCATCGTTTGCGACTGAGCAATCACAAATCGGTAGTTGATGAAGCTTTGCTAATTCATTTAAGGGGATTGCTAGCTCTTGTCCGTACTTCAAAATTCCATTTCTGAAGTTATTCAGATCATGCGACAATGTGTTCGGGTTAATAATACTAATTGGAATTAGATGGTGCCGGCATGATTCAATAATTCCTTCCCTTTTGACGGCCCTGGTGAGTTCAATTACATTCCTCAGGTTCGTGAAATGACTTTCTAATATTTCGAAAATTACAAGATTTTTTTGACCCTCAAATGATGCAATGTTGTTTCTGAGGTCATTGAATGATGCCTCTAGTAGGTGGATGTGCTTTTCGGTTTTGTGAAATGTGTTTGCAACTGATTCTTCGTACATTTTGAATTTCACGGAATTCTCTGAAACTGACTTTATTGTCCCTGACAACACTTTTTGCATTCTTGTGATTCGGTTTTGAATGTTACGCTCATTCATTACCAGGTCATCTAGCTTGTGCTGAGTCGCCACCTCACAACACCATGACAACCCATCTCCAATGAAGTCAAGTGCCCTTTTTTTCAATTCGTTTCTCAGTTCAGAGTTATTTTTTGAGTAGCTGGGACTCCAGCTCTTAGCTAGAGAGGAGAATTCTTCCGCATATGCCTTCTGTAGAGCATTCAGATCTTGTAAGATCATGCACTCGGGTCTAGTTCGATCCCTTCTGGAATCACAACTACTTTTGACCCTCGTAGTACTCATCGGGACACCGTCATACCAAGCAGTCTCGTATATAAGTTGAATCGTTGCCTCATATGTAATGGTTTCTGGTAGGGCTCTCCAGAAAGCTACCGCCGTCACCTCTAGGTTCTGCAGGCCTTGAACGGGCAAAATATTGGTCAACAAAAAAACAATAACATTGCATTTATCTTATTTCAGAGCCTGCAAGAGCCTTGGGTCGTGAATCTTATTTCTACATATGTTTACTGTTTGAAAAAAATCACCTAATTGTAGAAAAAGACGAAAAAAAGTCTATAGCATATGATGTGAATCAATATTGATCACTTCCACTCAAAACTGATAGTCACTATTAGGCCTCTCCAGGAGTCACCTCTGGGTCAGGTGTCCATGGGTCGTTATATGGCAGGATTCGACTCATGTGGACCAGTTCCTTTTTACACTTGTTCGATGGCCTTTTCCGGATCTCATAATTCACCTCATTCAGTTTTTTAGTTACATAATATGGTCCAAACCACCGTAATAAAAGTTTTCTACTTCTGCCTACCTTTCTGACTGGGGTAAAGACTTTTACCTGATCTCCTGGGGCATATTCCATGTGCCGATGTTTTCCATCGTAGCGCACCTTGTCTAATCCTTGTCTTGCTAGGATGTTCTGTACTGCATCGCTCCGGACTGCCAATGCCCTTTCTCTGATTTCTCTGGCGTCCAGAGAGTTGATATCTTGTGTCAGTGTTGCCTCGGTTGGCAGGATTGGTTCCTTCCCATAGACAAGCATAAAGATGAGTACCTGGTGGTCGACTGTACCGCAGTATCATAGGCAAATGTTACGTGTGGTAGGAATTCATCCCAGTCTGTTTGGTTTGTATTCGTAAAAATGGCAAGCATATCGGCCAGGGTTTTATTTAGGCGCTCTGTCAGACCATTGCATGCCAGATGGTATGCGGTGGTATATTGATTGACTGTTCTCATAGATTTGAGAAGTTTCCTGACGAGTTCTGATCTGAAAGTTTGGCCCTGGTCACTCAGGATATGGCGTGGAGAGCCGTGTTTTGTAATTATCCTGTCCGGAATAAATTTGGCTACTGGTCCGTCCTTTCCACTCGTTAGGGCTGCTGTCTCTGCTCACCATGTCGCGTAATCAGTTGCTACGATAATCACTGTTTTACTGCAGCGGCTCCTGCGAAATGGACCAAGTATATCAATACCCACTTTCTCGAAAGGAGTCCCCACCTCTATGAGCTGTAAGAGTCCTACAGGTTGTCTGTTTTGTTGACCTTTCCTGGCCTGGCAATCCTTACATCCTTTGACATATTTTTCCACATCCTCCTGTTGATTTGTCCGATAGTACCTGGTTTCGATTTTTTGGGAGGTCTTGGCTATGCCTAAGTGTCCTGCCAGCAATTCGGAGTGGTGAGAAAATAAAATTACGGCTACAAGCTGTTTGCTAATAACCATTAAGTCTTTTTCCTCTGGGTAAGGGTTTGTCTTATACAATACGCCGTCTCTGATCCTGAAATTTTTTGCTCTCCTCTTCAGACCTATTGATACACTTCCGTCCTCGGGTTTCTCGACTGCCTTCAAAAGTTCCTGTAGTTCCGCGTCCTTTCTCTGTTCCTGCACAAGGTCTTTAGCTTGTATCAGAAAAGTAGATATCTCTTCCATATCAGTAGTGATACAAAGCTGATTGATCGCCAGAGCCTCAATAAAATGCCGCTAGTTAGCGTTGGCGCTGGTGTCGCTGGTGTCGCTGGTGGCGCGAAGTTCAAATTTGCAGATGGCGGCGGCGCTGATGGCGGTAAATTTGAAATTGTGAGGTTATGACATCTTAATCATGATGAATTTTTAAATAAATAAATTAAAAAAAGCTGTCACCGCCGGTGGGGGAAATTGAACCAGGGACCTTTGCATTATGAGGCAGCGTATATACGCACTGCGGTATTCCGACCTCCGTGATATTTCAATTATTTAAATGCTATTCAAACGGGATATCCATTGCAGACGCGCGCTTATCTTTGCAACGGATCCATCGAGGTAGAGTGAAGCGAGAGATGCATTCCAGAGATAAGAAACTTCGAGTCGAAAATAATATCCATCGCTGGCGCGCGCGCGCTTATCTTTGCAACGGATCTATCGAGGTAGAGAGTAAGGCGGCTCGAGCGCTCGGCGCTGCAACGTTGTCGGACGTATGTGTTTGGATGTTAATATTGTTACATTATTGTGTGTGGCAACGCTGTCTCGCTTCATGGCGTTCGAAGATCTAGCAAAGCGAGAGATCCCTTAGAATGATAAGCGCGCGCGCGCTCGTATTGGAAACAAATACTTGAATAATTAATTATTTATTTTATAGTGGGTGACGACGCGTCATGCTGTTGTTGTTTTTTCTTCTGGTAAAATGACATCACGTGACGTGTGTGGGTACTCTCTCTCTCAAAATAGGATTTTTTATGGACAATTCTCGGAAATGCCAATATACCTATATGCAAAGTCGCATGGTTTGAGGGATATCGTTCTACCATTGACATATGTCATTAATGGTACATAAATGCGAAATGAAACTACTACGAGGAAAATTATTGTTAGATAATCAATTTTTATTTCACAGTAAAGCTTTTTTACAAAAATAGCATGATTCTTGAGAAGATGGCGGTCCATCCCAGTGAGTAGTCCAATCAGGTCGGTTATAATGAACGAAGCATGGCAGTTTGATTTGTAGGTTGAAGTTGCCACGATATTCATTGGGAAGTTTGTGCCACACAGCCAATAGCCCACAAGCATTAGCATGTTCAATGATACACTCTACTGGAATATAGTGCAATTCTTGTTCGGTGAATTTTAGCAGAGTGGTAGCAGGAGATTTCAGAAACTCTAAGAGCACAGATATTTCAGATTTATAACAGAGTGTCTCAATACTGGAGAGTGGATTGCTTTCAATATCAATAGAACGTGGGAGAGTTTTAAAGAGTGAAAATTTCGCTATAATCGACACCAAGCATTGTGTGTCGAGAAATGCGGGAAATTCTTGAATAAAACTAATCTATACCACCATATGAGGAATGCCCATAGAGTGGACGCCACCAATTCGAATAACCTAGCTGATTAGCGGATGGCAGTTAATGGATTCAGAAGTCTTCAGATCACACCTATAGAAGTATTCAGAGGTATTCAGAGGTCTTCAGATCACGCATTCAGATGTCTTCAGATGTCTTCAGATGTCTTCAGATGTCTTCAGAGGTCTTCAGATCACGCCTTCAGAGGTATTCAGATGTCTTCAGAGGTATTCAGAGGTCTTCAGAGGTATTCAGATGTCTTCAGATGTATTCAAAAGTCTTCAGCTGTATATCAGACATAGCGTTCACATCATGGAGTCTAAACCACATTCATCAGAGCAAGCATTAGATAAATATCACTGTGCAGATTATGATAATGCTTATGGACTGAAATATGTTGACGGCAGATGGACACTTGGACATAAGAATCTACGCTTTGAGGACCAATACATAGGCGTAGATAATGTCGATTTCAAAAATACTCTGGGTCTTTTGGAATTATTATTTTCCAAGAACCCTCGAAATTACACGCCTCTGGATCACCAGATGTATAAACAGATGCTAGAAATCAGCTCTATTCATAGAGATCGATTAGGGCGATTACGAGGACAAGCTGATAAGGAGAAATTTGATGAAATTATCAGACCCCTCTTCAAAAATAAGACCAAACCTAAACGTCCAAAGTCGAGCGTGGAGCCTGAAGCCAGTATTGGGAATGAGGAGTACAATATTTTAGATGAATGGACAGATTCGAATATCTTGGTGGATAGACTGAGATATTTAATGGAATCAGATAAAAACAACAACGAGATCGCCTTTATTCTTACTGAACTTGAAAATGTTGGTATAATATATAAGAAATAAATGATGTCAAAATTATCCGTTTTTTATTCAACACCTGCTAGGCGAGTAGACTCACAATGACTACTCAACTTGGCATACAAAAATATATATTTAAAAACCCTGTATAATGACTGGTAGGTAGTGTGATGAAATCATAAACTTGGTTGACTTGCTGACTGTCTTTGGTCGACTGGCATTTTTACGATGATAATCACTCTAAGAGTCACAAAAATGAAAACGAGGTAGCGACATTTCTTGCTGACCCGCCCTGTATAGCAGAAATATTTTTTAGTGTGAGATATTGAATATTAGGTCTAGGACTAAAAACAGCTCTTGTTTCAGCTTGAACAGCTGTTTTTTGTGTGATTTCGATAGTTCCTTGTATCTCATATGGAACGATAAGAGAATCAATAATAATAGGATTATTTCCTTTATTATCCGTTAATTTTAGTCTATAACTCAGCTGATTTAATCATCTTTCTAGGCTTTGAAAGAATATGATTTTCTGTATACGCCAAATATAGAACAACCAAGATAACGGCATCCTGTTTGAACGCTCCAACTTGAACAGCTGTTTGATTTCGGTAGTTCGTTGATTTCGTGAAAAGACGATAAGAGAACTCGTGTATGTCTTTTATACCAACTCGTTAATTGTTGTCTATAGCTCATCTATTGTAAGAGTATCAGATTTTGAAATATTCGGCGGATTCAGTGGCAGATAAAATGCATAACAATGCTTGAATATAATATGCACACATGAAGATAAGCCTCTCAATGTATAGGGTGAATCAGTCAGTATAGTCGGACAGTGGACTGAGTTTTACAAAAGAATCATATTATGTGATGCATGAAAGAAATGCTCAATAGATCATATTATCAATAAGCCAAAAAGAAGCAACAAGTTGTGTTCTTCTTTGCCAGTAGTCGGACACTTGTCTTTTATCGTGCAGAGTGAATGAAAGCACTCAAGTATGCTGCATAAGTTAAATCATACGAGCATTCTGTGTGAGTTATATACTACGCGTTTTCTATGACTACAGCAAAACTCTTCAGCTTGCTGATTTTCTCACAACTAATAGTCTGTCATTTCATGAAATTCGATATTGGAACATGGTGTATGTTTATGTGGCAATTTTTGTAGAAAAATCAATTTATATCATAGGTACTTAACTAGAATACATTGGGCTGATAATTGAATAGGGTGTTCTCCTAGGAAGAAACACCTTAAATTCAATCAAAACTGTATTCGTACTTATTCCTATACCAAAGCCGGCGGCTAATTTCATCGATAACAAATTGGAATGATTATACTAAATATTCCTCAATAAGATTACCAAAGAACCTGCTTAACTTCATGAACCATGTAATAAACGACAAAATTTGAATATATCTCTTCAGCATATTCATTGCTGAATTTATTTGTTATACCAGCCGATAGATGGCGGTACAACTACGTTGCTAAGAGTTACTAACAGCCGTCGGCCGATCGCCAACAAATAAATATGAGCCTCAAACAACTGTTATCAACTTCCATTGATTATTGCACTGCACCGAACTTATATATTTTCGGATTCGAATTGTTACCTTATATCTGCAAATAGGTCGGTCATTCTCAGGATTTCAGAATGAAAATAATTCATACCGTGTCATCCATCACTGTCATCAGATAAAAAACATCCTAAAAGTTTCTTCAAGATGTTCCATATCAAATACCATGAATGTCTCTGGTACATCCCGTATCATCCCACAAACATTCTGATGGGATGTTTATAAGACATCGCAAATGCTGACAAGAATGTCCCAAGGAAAATAGGGATTTTCCAGAGTTGTTCCTATCATCCCATATGGATGGTTCTACGACGTCTTACTGATGTTATTGTGTTATTAGGGCATGCGCATGGTGAGCGATGCCACACTCACTAATTCTTAGAAAACATCTGAACAAAACGACTAAGTTCATCATAGGAAGTGTTTTCAAGATCTCCAAATGCGAAATCTCTGAAATTTTCTGTGTATCATTGGGATGGGTAGTGAGTGTAAGAGAGAGTGAGAAGGTGAAAAAGTGAGAAGAAGAGAGAGAGAGAGAGAGATTGGATGGATATTAGTTGAAGGTATGGATGTAAAAAACAGTTGTATCATGTCTTCTGACGAATACAGACGTGCACTAGAAGAATTTGGGTTGAAAGTTAGAAAGCTCAGTGCAGACATCCAATTGTATGAGCAGAAAGTTTGTTTGTTCAAAGATTTCGAGCAATTGAGTGTTTGGGACAAGGTGTTCACAGAACCGAGACGCACAGCTGCACCTACATCGAGAAGAATCCAACCAACACAGCTAGATGGCGATACTGAAAGCAAGCTTCATTCTATTGACAGCTCTGAGCAACAACGTCTTTTACACAAACATACCGTACAATACGAGGAATGCAGCCGTATGTTTTGATGTGAATCGTACACAACAGTGTGATTGGAAGCTGATGAGTAGAATGTATGCCAATGATAACAAACTACCTGTATATTCAATCGACATGCCTCGAGTCAATGGGACCACCATCGACTACAAATTGAAATTATCGTTTTCTGATGGCAGTGACGGTGAAACTGGGGACTGGCAGACATTTACATTGAAGAAATCCCCCGCAAAATTAGATGATGATCAAGATTCGGTCAATATCATTGCAATTTTGACACTTTGTTGTACACTAATATGTTCACTCATTTTAATCTCACATGTTATTTTCATTATACTGAGAAATAAGGGATGTGATGAATAAAAACTCTGAAATTACGATATATAGTTTTTTATTTTGGCAATAAATTACATAACCAATTATATAAAGTATCGACATTGTGGAGACTGCACTGGAACCTTCCTCCATGGAAATGATGCATGCAAGGTGGAATGGATTGTTGAAACGTTATTGGTTGCCACCAAGAATTGTCAAAATCTTCTAAATTCACAATGTGATTGGTCATCTCCAACTCTGCACATTTTCGCTGCAAGAACTGAATCTTTTGGTGTCCTCTAACGTAGATGATATTTGTTTGCTGCAGGTTATCTCGTAGTATTTGATCCAACTCATTTAAATCCACATAACCACTGGAATATTTTAAACCATGAACGTAACGCTCCACATGATTTGCCATCTTTTTATCTTCTCTGCTCAAACTCGAAAATTCTACAGATGGCTTGAATAGAAAATGACTCGTCTTTTTGCCAATGCGAATGGTCATTTCCTTTGGAATGAATTCGCCATCAACCATGAACCCTTGAATGTCAACCAGTGCGATCTCCATGACTCTTCGAAGCAAACTGACGTCTGACTGATGCAGCAACACCCACCTAGGCAATATTTCGAACAATTTCGCTGAGTGGGAGATGTTCCATGGTTTGATCGTGAATGATGATGCAATAGGCTTTGGTGTCGGGAGGGAAGCCTGTAGTAGCTTCAATGTCCAACTTTATGTCAACTGTGGACGACTTTAGACCCAGATGGCGCCTCGAGCAATCGATAACAAACATTGGTCGGGATTTGAATTCGGCAAAGTTTACTAGAGAGCGCTTTTCTTGACAGTTATGGTAGCTCTTGTTGAACTCTTTATAGTTGAAGTGGGCGTCGGCATATTGGTCTTTGGAAAAGTCCAATAGCATTCGTTCTTGCGGATAATAGTCGCTATTCAGAGCCAATCGTATGGATTTGATGTTGGCATTATCGAACAAGGTGACGTCTTCATGCAAATTATCGGCTTTTTTCGTTTGGAAAAATACTATAACATATCTTGGACTGTCCAATGCAGAACATGTCTTGACGGACCAGATTTCTATGGTGGATCCTTGTGTGAGTGCTGGTAGCTCGTGCAATTCCCATCGACGGAACGGTATCATCATAGGCTCATCTGCTTTGATACGTGTCAACAACTGCAACTTTATGTCATCGTTGGGTGTGAGATGTGGCACTTTCAAATTAATGCTTTCTATCGTTATTTTAGCAGTACTTTGAGTCTGAGGAGATCCTGGCAAAGCAGTATTCGCTCTCTCGACAACCTTCACACTGTTGGCATCATTGCGAGCTCTCACTAAACGGATTGACTGCTTGCCCCACGTTGCCACTTCATGATCATTGAAGATGGAAAACAAATGTTTCAGTGGAATGTTCATGCTAAACGTACCATCGGTGTTGAGGATCGGAGCATTGGGATAGTTCCAGCCTGCTATGGCTAGATGACGTGAGTCTTCAGGCGTATAACATAAGTATCCTCGCACAGTACTCGTTATTCCAGGATATCTGACAGTGTCCAATTCTTTATTACATAATTCATAGGTGCAGGAATCAAAGAGATAGGCTCCAGCGCTGTGGGTTAATGTACCAGTACCACCACCGGTCACCTTCAATTTACCCTTGATGGTAATGATGCCTTCAAACATGGCCAACCACGAATCTGCTTGATTAACCGTTATATCGATGACATCATTGTTCTCGAATGATTTCACATATGGATAATAGGTACGCCATTCCACTTTAGTGATGCTTTCGTCGAGTCTGGGTTTGCGGAAAACGTCGAACACGGGTGCTAACAACATTGTAGTCTTTGAGTGATTTCAGAAACAGGACACTGGATAATGTCAATGTTTTTCTGTTGCGGCTGCTGCTGCTCTTCGAAGACACGACTGCTTTGGTGTACGGTGTCGAGAGAACTGGTGCCGATGATGTTGCTGATGATGGTATATTATCTGATTTATAGGAGTAATCAAACACTAGTACCATCTTGCGAGTTTCTTCAATTCCAATCTTATGATGATTTCTTCACCTCTAAAATTCACCTGCCTGAAATCTTGGTCTAGAATCTGGAGTGTAATGTTGGGCAATTCCCGCCTGCTGACTATAGGTAGATAGATTAGATTTCTGGGAGTCTCGTCTATGGCGTAACCAGGATCGACTGCAACTGCAAACTCGTAGATCGTATGTGATGGTCTGTCGTTGTAGAGAGCTCCAGCAGTAACGTTGCTATCAATGTGAATGGTTCTCACTTTGGTTATGCTGACCGGCAAATCGGAAGTGTGGACTTGTTGTGCGTCCAACAATCTATTTGAAAATCCCAAGACTTGAGCTATGCTATCCTTTGGACGAAAATCAATGGCAAACTGTTTGCTCAAAATCTCACACTTTAGTGTATTATTGTTGGGCTTCAACGAGAATATATCATCAACGTCCTTTGCACTTGAGATGCCCAATTCTTTGCGTATGAATGTCTCAATGTCCACAATGTCGTATGAACCTTCGGGAATATCGATGATCTTTCCCGCCTTGGTCTTATCTTGCAGATAAAACTTTGATCCTTTGTCGATATTTGGTATACTGTTGTATGAATGGAATCCCAACAATGCTAGTCCGTAATCAGAGTCTGGATCGGGTTGAAGTGGTGTCAAAAAGTCTATGGAGAGCGTAGATGTACGACCTTTCAACGTCACAATCAGAGACATGACTGATGCACAATGACCGAGTTACTTGGTCTCATTAAAAAGGAATTCTAAACATAGACGTCCACAATTACTTTGATTGAAATTCTGGTATTGATTGTTATTGTACAAGATTTTCGTGCTGGCACCCAAATATTGCGCCAATTCTCTGGGCGGTTTCAGATTGCCATAACTATCGAAATATAAGGCTTTTTTATCATTCTTTATGTAAGCCACCCAATGAGTGCCCGCATGATTGGAGGTATCCAAATTCAATACAGCACACTCGCGATGCCATGGACCGGTGGAAGGTAGAGTGTCCCGCATAAAATCACCTCGAAAATACGGTATTTTCAGCTGTTTGGCATACTTTATCACATCTTTATCGTACATTGATTTATTGGGTAGCTTGTCTAGAAGTTTTTTGAGTTTTTTGATTGTTTCTTCAAGTACAGTCCGAATCCTCTCGATGTTTTGCGTAGAAATAGGCCGGAACCCTGCTTGCCGATAGCCTCCATTGCTTTATTATGTCTTTGATCTTCTTCGAGCTCTTTCTCTGCATTTTTCGCATCAATGACTGTCTTTGCGACTGCTCCGGCTCCTCCAGCTAGAGATCCTAGGGCTCCCAAGGCGGCAAAGATTGGTATCAATGGTAGTATACCGCCACTGTGTGGAAGAGGTATGATTCTTGGTACTCTGATTCTTTTTTTACCGCCAGCCCTCTTGATTGCCATTCTGGCTGCATGGAGTGCTTTCAATGCAGATTTATTCAGACCACTTCCTGATGTTGTACTACCACCACCACCACCACCACCATCTGACTTTGATAGTACATTTTTTATGAATTTGATAATGTTGGATAGGGATTGCTGTGATACAAGACCCATGCCGAGTTTTCGTTTGACCTTCATTCCGGTGGTGACAAGCCAAGCAGCAGCCTTCTCTTTGAATTTAGCGTTCTTCGACTTGACTCTCTCCCACGCTCGATTTTCCAATATCCAATCAGCTTTGTGTCTGTCTTCTATTGAGGAATTTTGTGAATAGGCGATATCGTGTTCTCGACACGCGTCGTCCAACGGATTGATACCGGTGTCTCCTCTTGCAAGTCTTTTATCGAGTTTGGTACCTGGACCACAAAATCTGTAGCCTGGAATGTGTAATTCGATGGGAAGTTTATCGATCAGAGAATAAAGCACACCCTCTCCGTGGTAGAGCAACATGAAGACTGATGTGTAGGAAGTTCGACAACTCTGCATATACCTAATGAAATGAAAAATATATCATCACATGATGAAGATCATTCAACAAGAACGGATGTTACCCATTGTGAATTTGGATGAAATTTTGTCAACCAAACCACCAGTTAATAGTAAACATGGGAAACTGCTTCCCCATTCGTTCAGAGCAATCTTCTGCGGACCAAGCGGATGTGGAAAGACCAATGCGATGCTTTCCCTGCTGTTCAATCCAAATGGCGCGAAATTCAAGAACGTTTACGTGTATTCAAAGTCGTTGTACCAACCGAAATATCAATTGCTGCAACAAGTGTTGGATTCAGTGAAAGGTGTTGGGTATTTTCCCTTTAAAGAAAATGATGATGTCATTAGTCCATCAGAAGCGAAAAATCATTCGATATTCATTTTTGATGATGTATCATGCGACAAGCAGCAAAAAATTCGAGAATATTTTTCAATGTGTAGACACAAGGATATTGACGTAGCATACCTATGCCAGACTTTTTCTAAGATACCGAAGCAGCTGGTGCGAGACAACAGTAACCTGTTGGTGTTATTTCGACAGGATGAAATGAATTTGAAGCATGTGTTCGACGAGCATGTCTCACCAGACATGTCATTCGATCAATTTAAAGCATTGTGCTCAGAGTGTTGGAATTCCAACCAATATGGTGCGATGGTGATTGCAAAAACTTTCGATATGAATGCTGGCAGATATGGAAATGGTTTCGATAAGTTCATAAGACTGTGATCTTTGGACCATTCATCAAGATGACGTCAACCAAGATGCATGATGATGTTGCTGATGCGCTGCGCAAGAAAAAAATCAACGAACTATCGAAATCAATCAGAAGAAAATATTTAGCACTAAAATTGGGCAAGTCTGAGGATGATGATGCGTTACAGAAAATATTCCAACCACTGACATCACCTTTGAAACAAATTGCCTCCGCGTCCAAGGTCATAGAAGAAAAACTCGATGGAACGCTTTCAAACATCAAGCGAAGTAGAGCAAAATCGTTGGGGTTGAAGAAGGAGAAGAAGAAGGAGAAGAAGGAGGAAGAGGGTGGGGAGGTGGAGAGGGAGCAATCGGATTTGAATCAAACTAATTTCATACCTATGATGGATGTGGCTGATAATGCTGGGCATACTGAAGATGATGATGAGGATGGTTATGACGATGCTGATGATGAACTTTTTGTAGAGAGTGAAAATATCTCACCGGCTGCAATACATGATTACGTTGATCAGTATCCTGCGATGGCTCAAAAATATCTGACTGAATACTGGACAAATGATGAAAATATCGATACGGTTTATGGTCCCAAATATGATCCAGTAACATCGAAATGGTCTCTCAACGGAAAAGAAATGAATTTCCATCGAAGAACTGGAGATATACTTCTTGATGGCTTTCGGTTCCGTGGCACCCCAGGCCTCTATCAATTACTCTTCTATAATGATCCATCCTTTGCCAAAGATGATACGAACCCATACAAGCAAATACTCTTGCTCACCAAAGCTCATCTGAATTCTGCAGGACGTATGAAGTCCTCCTCTAGACTCAAATACGTAGAAATTATTCGTCCAATGTTCAGATCCAATTCCAGTGGTCGTGGTTTGAAGATGACATACAACACAGCACCTATCGAATACATGTATTGGGATGATCCAAACGAATTGGTAGATAGATTGAAGTTGCTCATTGCATCACAGCAAGCCGGAAATACATCAAACGATAACGAGATTGTTGCCATCTTGAACGAATTAGAAGAGGCAGGCATAATAAAACATGTGTGACGATTCGGTGACATTTCCGTGTTCCGTGACAGTTCCGTGACACTTCCTTGACAGTTCCGTGACAGTTCCGTGACACTTCCTTGACACTTCCGTGACAGTTCCGTGACACTTCCTTGACAGTTCCGTAACACTTTCATGGCATGTCTATGAGTGAAGGGGCTAATAATTGGCGAGGCAAAGTGTCTACCATTATCGATAACGTACAATACTTTAGTCATTAGCATAATGAGTCTCGACAAATTCGGACGTGGTTCGTTTCCACGCTCAGCTCAGATGGTGACAGTCAGATCTGGATTTTCACATACTCCAACCGGTGATATTGATGTTGGTCATTTGAAGATGTGTAACGTAAAACTGCCAACAGATGTCGCTGATGTTGCAAACAAACAATATGTGGATGAAGTTATATCGCAAATAAAGTTAGATTTCAAGATTGCTTTCGATAATTACGGTGAAAAAATCCGGAATTACCTTGCTGGCTTCAGCAACGAAATTATCGAAGAAAGGAAGAGAGTGGATGTACATGATCAGAAACTGGCAACGTTCAATACAAACTTTGTTCAGTTGTCTGGCATAGTGCACAAGATCAACATACATGTGGAGCAGCTTCGCAACAACTCTCTACCAAAACTCGAAAGCGACATCGACTTGAATGTGAAAAATATTCTAGAACTTGTCGATAAGATTGACAACACTGTGAAGAGTTTGCACGATTTGAAGGCTGAGCAACAACACAGCCGTGATAAAGAACGCCAGCTCGCTGATGTCATTGATCAAATGAAAAAAGATCTGACCAAGATTGCCATCACTCCAAAATCTACGACAACACCACCGCCACCAAAAAGGAAGCCTCCTGTGTGAAACCCATCATATAAACTCCTAATCCAACAAAGTCAATATGTCACATTCTAAAGAAAAAATCCAACTCGTCAATGAATTACATAGACCTGCTAGGAAAAAATTTCCAAGGCGCCGCATTATCATCAAAGGTTTGGATGACTTATGGCAAATGGATCTAGCCGAAATGCGACCTTATGCCTCTGTTAATAAGGATCACAAGCTGATAATGGTCGTGATTGATTGTTTTTCCAAGTACCTATGGACTAGACCACTAAAATCAAAAACTGGTGCTGAAATCGCTCGTGCATTTGCTGATATTCTATCGCATGCCAACAACAGAATTCCCAAGAATTTGCAAACCGATCAAGGTACCGAATTCTACAACGAAAAGTTTCAAAGTCTGATGAAAAAGTTCTCCATCAACCATTATCATACGTACACCATAATGAAGGCAGCCATTGCTGAACGTGTTATACGGACATTGAAGGAAAAACTATACAAGTACTTTAGTTTGAATGGCTCATACCGTTGGATAGATGTCCTGCCTGAAATCACGAAAAATTATAATAACACGAAACATACGACAATAAGATGCAAGCCCAGTGACGTCACCAAAGCCAACGAACAAGATATTTTAAAATCCACGTACAATCACATCAAAATTGCTGGAACCAGAAAATTCGACGTTGGTGACATTGTGAGAATAAGCAAAGCCAAACATGTTTTCGAAAAGAATTATACACCAAATTGGACTACTGAACTATTTAAAATCGTAAAAGTTCGTATTACGAAACCTACTACATACATCTTGGAAGATTTGCATGGTACTCCGATCGAAGGTGCCTTTTATCCTGAAGAATTGCAAAAAACTGAAAATTCCGATGTTTACCTAGTGGAAAAAGTTTTAAGGAAGAGGGATAAAAAGGTGTTTGTCAAATGGCTAGGATTCGATGATACACATAACAGCTGGATTGATTCCACCAACAAGTTATAATGTAATCATATGGAAAACTAGCACAAATTCAATGGATGTGAGGGGCCTTTCACGTCGATCGCTGACAAATAACAACCATTATCGGATGTTGTGACGTGTTGGTAGTGGTGGTATAAATAATGAGGACTGAAACTTTCAACACATCAGTTCGAGAACAATGAGTGAAGACTCTGGTTATTCATCTAGTGAAGTGCTTTCCGAAAACGGTAGTACTAGTTCATTGGCAATGATGGGTTATTATGGTGACGTTGATACATATTTGGACATGATTGAGCAAGCAGCGAAAGCCGAATCGTACCTCCTGCTGACTTCATCGTTCCAGTTGTCCACCTACATGATTCAGTACGGACTTAGTCCAGCTAGACAGTTTAGTCCGAGCATCATCCTGAAGAAACCCTTCCATCCAGCGAAAATTTCGTTCTCCACATATGAATGGGCCACCTTCATCGATTCGCTGTATAAGGTACAACAAGACTTTTTTGAAGCACCCCTGCCCTGTTTCATTGATGAATATGATCCTGCCGTTACCACCTGCGGAGACTATATCACCATAACCAAATTCGTTTGCGATGGTGTCAAAATGTTGTCACTCACCAAATACCACATTACATTCGAATTGGTGGAAGAGGATGTTGCAGACATTTTGAGGGCTGAAACGTGTGTTGTTTCACATCGAGTTGCGCTAATAAACAAATTGGACTTTTCCATGTATTATCAGAACATTTTGAATACTATAGCCGATTGGATTAGAAATAGCCTGACTGATTTGGGTGCGGAAGAGCTTATATCTGGATTTTGTGATGTTTGTGATAGCATGTCTAGTAACGCTCTCAGAGAATATCTATATTATTGTAAAAATGAGGTTATGTCTGATTTGAATAAAATGTTGTGAAAAATGTGACTAGTTTTTTTTCATTTCATCAGTCTACAACTTGACGCGAGACTAGTAGCATCTGAAATATTTTAGCTCTGCTCGAAAAATCATGAAGTCTGAAATAGCTGTGCTATTGGAGTTTATAAAATCTCCCGCTTTGACTTTGACGAAATTCACTGAACAAGAATTGCAGTACATTCCAGTAGAATGTCTCATTGAATATGCAGATCCTTATGGGCTATTAAGGGTGTGGCACAAACTTCCTCAAGAATATCGCAGCAACTTTAACCTACAAATCAAACTGCCATGCTTCGTTCATTATAATCGTCCCGATTGGACTACACACTGGGATGGACCGCCATCTTCTCAAGAGGCATGTCATTTTTGTAGAAAAGGATTACTTAAATAAATAGATTATTTATCTTCGTTTTCGTATTCTTTTACCCCCATGGGCTGCCCTGTATATATTTTTTTTTCAATCTTCATCAACTCAAACGCCCTGTATATGAAAATTCAATCTTGTTTTTGTCATTAAATACTCACTGGGATGGACCGCCATCTTCTCAAGAATCATGCTATTTTTGTAAAAAAGCTTTACTGTGAAATAAAAATTGATCATCTAACAATAATTTTCCTCGTAGTAGTAGTAGTTTCATTTCGCATTTATGTACCATTAATGACATATGTCAATGGTAGAACGATATCCCTCAAACCATGCGGCTTTGCATATAGGTATATTGACATTTCCGAATTGTCCATAAAAAATCCTATTTTGAGAGTACCCACACACGTGATCATTTTACCAGAAGAAAAAAAAAAAACCAACAGCATGACGTCACCCACTATAAAATAAATAATTAATTCAAGTATTTGTTTCCAATACGAGCGCGCGCGCGCTTATCATTCTAAGGGATCTCTCGCTTTGCTGGATCTTCGAACGCCATGAAGCGAGACAGCGTTGCCACACACAATAATGTAACAATATTAACATCCAAACACATACGTCCGACAACGTTGCAGCGCCGAGCGCTCGAGCCGCCTTACTCTCTACCTCGATAGATCCGTTGCAAAGATAAGCGCGCGCGCGCCAGCGATGGATATTATTTTCGACTCGAAGTTTCTTATCTCTGGAATGCATCTCTCGCTTCACTCTACCTCGATGGATCCGTTGCAAAGATAAGCGCGCGCCAGCAATGGATATCCCGTTTGAATAGCATTTAAATAATTGAAATATCACGGAGGTCGGAATACCGCAGTGCGTATATACGCTGCCCCATAATGCAAAGGTCCCTGGTTCAATTTCCCCCACCGGTGGTGACAGCTTTTTTTAATTTATTTATTTAAAAATTCATCATGATTAAGATGTCATAACCTCACAATTTCAAATTTACCGCCATCAGCGCCGCCGCCATCTGCAAATTTGAACTTCGCGCCACCAGCGACACCAGCGACACCAGCGCCAACGCTAACTAGCGGCATTTTATTGAGGCTCTGGCGATCAATCAGCTTTGTATCACTACTCATATCAACTTCTTTTGTCCCTTCTGCTTGCATAATGGGGTTTCTCGAAAGACAGTCAGTAGTCATGGCGTTACCTTTGGCACCCTTCACCACTACCACCCTAGGATGGGCGGGGCCTAGCAGGTGGGTAGAGCTTGGAGGGGGTGGGGTGGAACTTGGAGGGGGGTGGGGTGGAGCTTGGAGGGGGGGGTGGAGCTTGAAGGGGGGTGGGTGGAGCTTACAAGGGGTGGTGTCTCACAGGTGCGGGAGAGGGTGGTGCTTGGCCTTGATTGGTTGAATTGGTGAATTTCTAAGTCGAATGGTGTAGTGAGGGCCCCACCTCATATTATTGATTGAGTTTACATCGAAAAAAGAGTTATCACTCACCTGAGCATCGTCGAAACAATTTTGCAGAACATCTCTATCAAAAACGGAATAATGAACAACACTCACTCACTATTTCGACATACGCTTCAGACCTGCGTATACACATAGTGCACCAAAGTGGGATGAAACAAAAACAACAATGAGAATTATGGAAATATTACAGCACATAACGACGGAATCTCGTTGAATGACTGACGTAGACTGAAGAAATCACCTCGGCTACATCTGATTTGAGCAGTTTGGGTATGCGTGCGCACTTCACAAGGATAAGTCGAGCATACACGGAGAAACATAAACAAATACACGATGATGATGATGTTTCTATTTGCCAATCCTGCCACTCCTGGCAACAAACACTCTTGCCATCTGCCTCTCCACCGATCAGACTCACCTGGTACCTACCACCCCTGCCATCAGACTCACCTGTTACCTGCTACCTTCCACTCATGACACCTGCCACTCCTGACAACAAATACTCCTGCCACCTGCCTCTCTACCAATCAGACTCACCTGGTACCTGCCACCGAACACTCCTGCCATCAGACCCACCTACTACCTGCTACCTGCCACTCCTGACACCTGCCACTCCTGAAATCTGCCACTCGTGCCACCTGCCACTCCTGCAACCTGCCACTCCGGCCATCTATCTATCCTGCTACCTGACACCTGCTTCCCCATTCCTGCTTTGTCACTCCTGCCACCTGCCACTCCTGCTACCTGCCACTCCTGCCATCTATCTGTCCTGCTACCTGACACCTGCTTCCCCATTCCTGCTTTGTCACTCCTGCAACCTGTAACTTCTGCATCCTGCCACTCCTGCTACCTGACACTCCTGCCACTTGCACTCCTGTCACTTGCCACTCCTGCCACCTGCTGACCCTACTATCTGCCACTTCTGCCACCTGCTACTCCTGCCACCTACTTCTCCTACCATCAGACTTGCTATTTGTCACTACTGCTGCCTGTCGCATCTGCTATCTATCACACCTGCTATCTGATATTTCTGCTCCCGTCCACTTCTCTCAACTGCCATACTATCTAAAATTCATTTTTCTTATAAATACCCACTGCGATTATGAAGTTTCCTATCTGTAGGTATTTTACCGGCTTTATGACGGATGGCGGACACTCTATCATTGCTTCTTCTTGTTCTGAAACTCTCATAAGTCTTCATCAGTAACCAAGTTTTGTTTTCTTCCACGCATATGTTTTTCTATGAAGATGAGCGCATTACTATTGGTGCCCCATGGCCAATGAAAAAGCTATTCTCATTTTCTTTGTTTTATTTGGTCATGGAATCTATACACTTCGATTTTTTTTTAATACTGATGAAACACCCCTGTACATATATATAGAGTGGTCATCGATGAGTTCAAATCATAGCCATTTAGTGAAATGAAGTTTCCTGGCCCTGACCTATAGTTTTGGAAATCCTTGAACCTCCGAATTTCACAACTTGCCTCACCTCGTGATTTATTTATGATGAAACAAGACATGAGGTAATATATCGTAGACGCACGACAACTTCAGTTGCCTATAATATGCTCTTTCGTATACTTTTTGCGTTATTAACAATATATTCGAGGATTCAAAATTCTGAAATGACTAGAAAAAAGAAGTGGTGAAACGGAATATATAATTGTTTTTGATCTAGCTATTCCATAATAATTCTTGGAACTTCAGCTGTAGGTAACGAAGACAGTGGAGATAACCTATGATGATAAGATACGAACTTGACCTACAAAAAGTAGATGATGAAAACATTAATTTGAAATTCATGAAATGATTTCGGTATAAGTTGTAATAAACAAACCGCCGTTTGATTGAAACGGATATCAGATTATCGATTATCAGCTGATAAAAGAGTGAAAGAGCCATTTCAAATAATAAATAATGTCAGTTACTTTCAAAATTTCTTTGCTACACATCACCATACATGTAGGTATTTTAAGTATTTTATCAAGTAGGTGGAGATTAACAAGACTGGTATGGAGTGCACTTTTCAGTCAAATACTCGAATACAGTGTAAGTTGAAGTGAGTTACACAAGGTGTTGGAGAGTGATACATTCTTCATGCAAAAGAAATTACCTTATCTCTACCTATATATCTCTCAAGCGCTTGTCAAAATGAGCGTCAATGAATAAATACAACTTAGTGCCAACATAATTGAAAAAATGACATTATTGATGCGTCAATCAATGAATACAACTTAGTGTCAATATGATTATTTTCGAAAACAATGGGGACTGGAATGAACAAACATTCAAACAAACCAAGAATTGGACACAACTATAATATTTTGCTTGTTAGTATGACAGAAAAGGAAGAAATAATTAGCAGGATATGAAAGCAACAGGGCAAATAAAAAAAAAGCGAGCAATGACACAACGTTCACCCCATACAATGGCCAACAAGTTGAAAATTTTTATTTCTACAATATGAAGATATTTTTTCTAGAAATCAATATAATCAGATCTCCGCTTCCTCACCAGAGTAATTGAAAACAAACTGCAGTTTATCTCAATGATCCTTGATTGAATTTCTGCAGTGGTCAATGTATTTGGAACAAAAAGAAAGATAGTGGTCAATTCCAAATATTCAATTCAGAAACCTATGGAGAAAACCGTATTTTTGGGGGTAAATGATGATGGAGATATATAGGATTTTTATACAGGGCTTTTCTATATGTGACGAAAACAATTTTTTTTTCGATTGGCAGCAAATATCAATTTTGCTGACACATATCAATCAGCAAATTATTACTTCTCCTGCCTAGGCAGCAAAGTCGGTACTTTGCTGCCTAGGTAGCTAAGTGGTTACTTTGCTGATTGATATAAAAATTTGTAGAATTTGTAAAATTTGTATATCGCTACTTCGAAGTTGGGAACCAACTCCCCAGAAGTCGAAACTTGTGCGTGGTTAGGAAGAGCGGGACCTACAGCTCATAGTGGAATCCGAACCACTTCTAGGGCATCAAGGTGCTGCCAGGATTACAACCATGAATCACACATTTCAAAGAATAATGCTCAGCCGACAGCCTATGTATCAGCAAAATTAATAATCCATAAATCGTCTATAATTTCCTTCATATTTCATCCAAGACTTCTCCGGCTACAAATTCAACTCTATATTTTTTGCCACCTCCCTCATATCTGGAGGTGTAAGTACTTCCAGGTCGCTATCACTGTCTATCATATAATAATTCAAATAATCCGATATTTTTTCGCACAACTGTCAGAAATTTCATGAATTGTCAATCTATAGATATTATGGACATTTCCATAGCAACCAACCATCCAACAACTGCGATTTCTATCAAATTTCATTTTAATTGAACATCACAAGAAAAATAAAGAAATATATATCATTATGAACAATCGGAGAAAAAATTATATGTTCAACTCGGCAGCAAAGTAGATTGACTGCCTTAGCTGGATTCCTAGCCGAGCGTAGCGATGAAATCAGCCTCGGCAGTCAATCTACTACTTTGCTGCCTAGTTAAACATATCACTTTTTCCAATTTGATGCTATTTAGTGTGTGAATGAGAAAATTCTTTCATTATTATCGGAATATACAAGTTTCCTGAAAGAGTCGATTTGTTCAGGAAGAAGAATAACAGATATTTTGAAGATATCATGAAGAACTCGTATTTTTCATAGTTACCTGTCAAAATTATCAAGAATACATAATAAAAGGAACCATGCAAGTTTCTCATTCTGATTCATGTTATAGAATGTTAATGATATTTCAGTATCTTTAATTCTAGTTCATTGAAGAAAATATATGATTTGCCTGAAATTTTGGCTAAGCATGATGTCAAACATACTATTATAGGTGCCTAGTTATATAAATTACCTACCCAGATATTTCTGATATAGATTCAACATATATGAATATACATAACGTTTATAGCAAAATGTCCAGAATAGACATACCCACGATATTGTGGATTTTTTGAGTAATAAAAAAGTCGTATCATTGGGAGTCTGATGGAAAAGAGTATGAAACGCTTCTTGAATAATTGGATACATATTCAATTTGTACCTAATCACAGGTAGTCGTAAAGCTGTTTATATAATATCTTGACACAATAGTAATATAGAAATAGTGGTACCACGTAAATATAGAAGAATTTCGGGGTGGGCTAAACTAGTTCATTGTTCAGTCTTTCAGTCTCGGAATCGCCTACTTCTAAGCCGTAGGAATGAATAGGTAGCCGAATCTACTTCGAATGAGTAACTTTATTACAGGAAAAATGCAATATTAGACATCTATCTTTTACATTGTCATCATCTCTCAGAAGTCGAAAAAAACAATCGAAATGAAATGAAATACAAAGTGTTTTCTAACACACTCCCACCTTGTGTCATCCTTTCATCAAAGTTATGACACAATCAATGTTCATATCTATCAGGAACTTTCATGTGTCTTCCAGATCTTGTTGTAGACATGTTTTGTTAGTCAACTTCTCTACATCAGTGTTTGTACGAATATTTCCACTCCTTCTCGAATCTGTACGTTTAGGTAAGTTCTCTGAATTATTCATTTCCATCAAAGTTAGTCGTTGTACTGGTCTCAGCAATTCACCTGTAGCAGTTTTCAGCTTAACCAACCTGACTACACCATCACGTCCAGGAATAGTTTCAACCACACGACCCATAATAGGCCATTCAACCTTTTTTTTATTGAAATCCGAGATCAAAACAATGTCTCCAACTTTGAGCGTCTCATCCGATGATTTCTTCGAGAAAAGAATGAGTTGGCCCAAATACTCGGATTTGAATCTATTGTTCAAATCTTTCCTGAGTTTCAAACGATACTTTGAACGTCTACTCAGATCTTTGGCTTCAACTGAATCGAGATCAATCACTCCAACTTCTTTGATGTCTTGTAAGAACATCGCAGGTGTGAGGACTATACAATCATTTGGATCCTCTGACATATAAGTGAGTGGGCGGGTGTTCAGAACTGTTTCGCAATCACAGAGAACAGTCTGCAATTCTTCGAAATCAAGGCTCGTTCTTTCAAGAATTCTTCTTAACAACTCTTTCATCAGCCTTATGAGGCGCTCCCACCAACCTCCCCACCATGCAGCTGTTGGAGGAGTTTCCAGTCTATTTGGTGGATTGTCGCACATCTTTCCGCTACTTCCAACCAATTCAAGCTATTGAGAGCGTTTGCACATCCAACAAAATTTGTTCCACAATCTGTATATATTGTTGAAGGTCGACCTCGGCGGGCAATAAATCTTCTCAATGTCTGCAGGAACACATTACTTGATAAGGATGATGTTAACTCAAGATGCACAGCTCGGTAGATAGCGCAAGTATACAGTACAATCCAAACTTTTTCATTTGACTTGAGGTACAAAGGTCCTGCTAAATCTATGCCTACAATCTCGAACACTGCAGCATCACGAACCCTGTTTTCTGGTAGACATATGGCAGGAGTTTCAAGAAGTTTTCCTCTAAATCTCCTGCAAGTGATACATCCATTGATTACTGATCTAACAGTGCGTCTACATTGGAGAATCCAGTAATTTTCTCTCAGGATACTCATCAAACCTTGAACTCCAACATGGTTATTCCTGATATGTTCTTCAGAAATCAGACGTTTCACAACTTCATGATTTGAGGGCAAAACATATGGCATACGGAAATTCTTGGCATCCGCTCTTTGTGCTATTTTAGTGCGCAACCTGATCAATCCTTCGTTAGCAGTAAAAGGGCACAAAGATGATAGCTTAGAAAGTTTTCGGTTTTTCCATTTTGTTTCTCACAATTGTTCACAAATCGTTTGATCCACGCAATCATGTTGACAATTCTGCTGAATTTGTTACTGCACGTCACTCCAAATACTACACGAGTATGTCTAAGAATCTTCAGGTTCTATCTGATGAAGTGGATAAAGAATCATCATCATCCTACCAACTCGAAAAAATTGAATTATGTTTTGACATGGAACATAAAGCCAATAACAGATTGACCTTAGATCATGAACCCTATGGATTTGTGGCACGAGCTCAAGCGGTATACAGAACCTGTACGAGGAACGGGTCATGCACATAGCTATTAGGCAAGGATTATAAACTCTAGAAGGATTGCCAGATTCCACAAAATCTTCTGCCGTGGTCACGTGATAGGGTGTCAGAACTACGTCATCACTTTTAACGCAATATGGCCGTCAAATTGGAAAATTATTTCTATTTATTGTATCTATGAAATATCTCAAATAATGAAATTGAGGGACATGAGCTAGAATAATCAACTCTGGGCGTAATTGGAAGGTTTTCGTTGAATGGTCTTTAATAAGGCTCACAGGTAAGTGATTCAAATAATTATTATGTAATGTAATATTTGTTGCACGTATTACGAAAATGCATTTATTCATTGAAGTTTTTGGTTGTTTCAGATACTCTCAATAATAATGGGAAACCGAATAATATAACATGGAAAAATATGATTCATTTCATCAACTGATGATATCAGTAGACTTGGGATCATTGAGAATGCTAAGCAGGTATGTTAAACAAATATTTCTCTTCATAGTATAATTTTATCTTTGCTCTTATGTTTCAGTGAACTAGAAATAAATCTTCGAAAGAGGAAGATGTATTGAAAGCTGATGGTTATATTATATGTAGAGTAGATGAAGCAATAGCAAACACATAATAGGTAGGTGTATAAAACTTATGTTTGCAAACATTAGCTCTTGGACAGCCTACACTTTCGAAAGCGTAAAGGTACTTGGCAAGCAGGAAAGTCTCAGGGTTTTTCAAACATATCTTCCCTATAAACAGGTTAGTGATATTTTTGTTCTGAAATCTCAGAATTGAAGAATACATGTGAGCTGTACAGATCTGGAGTAGAAAATAGAAAGGAAAAAAGAGGGTTCAGAGATAATGTCTAATATTCTGAGTGGATACATTTAAATCTCCTTTAGGTAATTGAAACCATGTTGCATGGTTATATTTGAGTATCTTATGGAAAATATGCATTAAAAGTTGCGATTGATGAATATCCACAGTGATTGGCAATATGGAGATAAGGAGATAAATTTAAATAACTGGTAATTGAAATTTTTGACATAATTATCATCTGAATCACTTTGAATCATTTAGGGCTTACTTTCACATGATAGGAAGAATACTCAGAAAATAAACTATTCTTTCCAGAAAAGCTTGAATCATGCAATCAAGAAAGCTACAACTTTCCCTACCTGTGAGTTGAATATGATTGTAGTACATAATCTAGAGAAAACTTTGAGGATTCCTACTTTCCTTTGGAAGTTAATCAATTTTTCTCACAATATTCCTCCAGATGGAGTTATTTTTGACGATGAAATGATTGTGAAAAAATCAAAATTCAGCTCAATTATTTTAAATTAATTGAATTTCCAGGTAAAATGAATGGTTCAGAAAAATTTGTGGAACTGTGTAATTAATCAATACATGAATAGTGATACAAAAGGAAAAACATACACATTTTATGGAGGAGGACCTTAGTAAAAATGGATGGCACCCAATTTTTTCAGTGTATTATTTTCCTTAGAGTTGTATAGCTAGTAGTACAATAGTAGAATTCAAAGAAATATATATTGGATGATGATTTCTGAAGAATGTTTCAAGAATATGTTACATTATCATTCCACTAATTGTAATGAGTATTGTGATTAAATTTGAGAATTATAAATTTGATCTTCTGAAAAAACTCCAATTTCCTCATTGGTCTATAGGGAAATGAAAACAAGACTTGAAATCAATTCATTTTATTCAGTGGGAACAGTAATAGTCGTGAAAATAATTGAAAAGGTAACAACTTCTGTAAGTATTTCAAAGTATCTGTTTTTGTTTTTTTTCTGATCCAAATAATATTCCCAATATATATCATGAGGAAAACCCACAAAAACTGATGACCCCCCTAAGTTATGAGAAATGAGATCTCACATGGTTCAGTAACAAATCAAATAGAAACAATTGCAAATTCAGTTGGAGGTATAGTTGATTTTGTAGAAAACATTTCAAAGAATTTGATTATACCAATATAATTATTCCACAGATTCTTCCAATACAATCCAATTTGAAAACCGATAAGCTCTATGGCTGATCTAAAACAAAGTTATAATGTTATGATGAAATAGGGCCAACTTTCCTATCAACAATTTTCGTGAGTGGGTATGAACATTGTAGAATACATTTCAAGCAATTTGATCATAAAAATGATTTTTTGCCAGATTTTGTTCAATAGCTGCATTGCTAATCTGAATCTGAGTAATGTTTTGACTTGTGAAAAATAAAAATACTACAGGCAGTATATGAAAATACTAATTTTTCATATAGAGTTCTTTTCCTTTTTACAAATTTTCAACTACTGACTCAAGTCAAGAGCTTTATTGAAGATGTATCTTTCTATTTGAATCTTCTGGCATTGTCTATAACCTAGATAGTATAGAGTTGATGAAATTTTGTTCACATTTGTTGATGATTGGACTTAAATGGACTTGTATTTGTTCTTGGTCAGTATTATTTCAGACTACTTCTCTGCCCTGCATCATAGTTTTCTTGAATTTCTGCCAGTTCAAGTGTGGGAATGGCAGTTCTTTTCAAAATCCTCTTCAAGGGTAAACCTGTAACAAAATGCATGATAGATACAACAAACTGTTATCTGTAAGTCGAGCATATAGTTTTGTGAGAAATGCTATCTTCACCTGATAATTCATTCTTCAAGTCTCTTTCATAACTTCTATTGTGAAATTACAAGAACACATTCTACTTGAATCTGGATTGAATGTTGTTATACTCCCACATCTGGTTATCCATTCTTGTCGAATGGTAATAGAACCAGGAATGCTATGAAGAATAATACCAGCACCTGCAGTTTTGGAATAGGCCATAAACAGCACAGCGCATTCCAGGCATTTTATTGGTTAATCTGTGAGAAATATACAACTATAGGTATGTGTATTCATGTACAAGGATCACAATCAATACTCACAATGAAGTTGTTCTTCGCAAAGTACTTCACAGGCTGTAAGAAGTCTCTGTATGCACTCAAATTCACAATGATTAGGAGGCTTGGAAAGTCTCATTCCTCTTTCTACAATCTGTGATTCAATGGTTGATAGCTGATGAGTGATCACTCATAAATGAAAAACCTAAACAATTTTTCACGAATCACTCAAATCACACAAAGAAACCTCGGAAAGCTTCGAAAGATTCAAAATTAGCGCGCGTTTGCTAATATTTCAGCCATGTTTGTTTATGTTTTGTGTATTATTTCGACCAATAAAATCACGGCATGATCACAGAAAACATAAAAGATGCGAAAGGCATCAGCATGACGTCACATTTCAGGGAATGGATTGGAATATAGGGATCTAGCACTCCTTCTCTGTATACTCTCCTTGGCTATTAGGCTGATGGAAGTTCTTTCAATCTTGAGAATGGAGATGATACTCACGGCGTCACAGAACGATGAAAGAGAGTAAATAACTTTGTGTTCGACACTAAACGGAACGCACTGTGGGATTATTACAAATGTAACGACACATTCAATTTTTTGTTACACAGTTACTGATGATGGAATTAAATACATCCTTGTCTGCATGGTCTACTTCACCAAGTGGGTAGAATCGTATGCGATCCCTAATCAGGAGGTCGTAACTGTCGCCGATGTCCTGATGAATCAACTCATCAGTCGTTTTGGGGTGCCATTGGAACTCCACTCTGATCAGGGCCGGAACTTCGAGAGTGAAGTCTACATACAGTATATGACACTGTATAATATATCACTATGGTATCAGACTGATGATAAAAACTGAAGTGTAGTTGAAATATAAGTATTAATTGAATATAGTTATTTGAATTATCCCGACTATAATTCATTACAAAATGGCGCAGTCGGCAGCTGAACTGGGGGTTTCAAGCAACCAATCTATGCAAATCAACTATGATACAGCAAGAGGTGGAAGCGGAAATGGTCAGAAAAAGATATCGTTCGGAAAATCAAAATTAGACGAGCTGATGTCGAAATGGATGTCACTTGCTCATTTCAAGACATACATAAAAATTTTGGAATTTTCTGGTGGAGATCAAGATCCTTATTCATCGATCAATTCGTTTGAAATTGCATGTTTGTCAAATAACTGAATCACTGACTCTGAGAGAATACTTCATTTGAGAACCAATCTCAATGCAGGTGCTCCCGTACAATCGAATAACTCTAATTTCGCAACTTTTCTCTAGAGCATTATGAAATTTTTGAAAAACATTTGGCTTATCTAACTAGGAATCCGAGATTTGGACAGATGGAATGTTGTTATTTCATTCCGGTTATGGTTATAAATACATACATGTAGTGTTGATATAAACTGTGTTCTCTATCAATTTGGACATATTACAAAATCACTGCACAGTTCTCGAGAGTAGAACTCAGTAACTCGATATACTGATAATGTCATTCAACTTTGCAGTTCAGAAACATAGTAAGTAGATTTAATGGATAGAGAAATGATACGAAATGTTAGTATGTCGTCTCATAGGGGGATTATTTGGAAGATTTGAAAAGCTGTAACCCAAAAATAATATGATCTGATATAAAAAAATATATGCGAGGCAGTCTTTGGGGACTTCCGATAGAAGTGAGAGGTGAGTAACTTGTGAATTGTATCGTCGAACTATTAGATTATATTATTATTTCCGGCAATTTTTGATTCATAAAAAAGTGTTTTATAATTTATTTCAAAATTCATATTGAAATCGAATGCAATATATATACTGTGGAAAAGTTTAGTATTGAACTAGAAAGAGAGGGTTTCCAGTAGCCAATACATTACTCGTATTGGTATATGTGTGCCCAGCCATCCCAACTAAGCCAGTATGAATATCATTCATGTTGAATGTCACCTCAGTATTGTGTAATGAAACATCTAGGAAAATGAAAAATGATGTTTATTCTCGGATCAAACTAACAAGAACTCATTATACCAGTTATGTAATCTCAACTAAACCTAAGGTGAAGTGAAACAAATAATTCAAAATATTGAAACTCTTGCAAATCAGGAGTAATTGTTCGATGTGTTTACCCAAGTCCTATAGGTCATCAAAACTTGGTAAATTCATCCAAAATATCCGCTTCCTGGGAGTCATGTGCGGTAATAGATCTCTCACAATGATATCCTCCTTTTTGGTATTAATTCCTCTGTCAGACCTCACCGTTTCTGGTAACTCCAATATGAATTTCGGTTTCAGGATCGATGCTTCTGAGAATTCATCATCTTCCAATTCTTGTTTGAAAAACATTTTTCTTGATCCTTTTCTGAATTGCACACATTTTCTATCCTTCAGCTTTGGTATTGAGGAACTTTTGTTCCGTTGAGTGCACCCACTGGTAAATAATTTGAAGTTTCGAGCGCGTAAACTTATTATCGTATTCAATTTATTCGAGGATTTTGTAAACCTCTTCAAATCTCCATAGTCCAAGACTTCTGAAGTCCTTTTCCATTTCTTTCCGATTTGGCCATGTATTGAATCTGGTTTCATGAAGCTATGTCCAGGTTGGAAGTATTCAAATGTGATGCTTTCAGGACTCCAGTCCTCATTAACAAGAATTATACAAGCAGTAAATAGAACCCAATTCTTATTCTGGGCCGTGCAATTATCTGTACAGAATGTAACGTGTTTCGTTTCATCGTCTTGTCTGATAAATGCGTTGTAATGTGCAGAAACAACATCTGGGCCATTTCTTCCTCTTAAAGCTTTGTGCCATAAGACACATTTATTTCGGCCACCCACTTTCAAGTTTGCAAATGTTTCGTGAAACACAACAAGTCTGCTAACGAAAATAGTTATTTTTGTATCTAGAGCGCGAAATGCTACTTTGGTGATCGAGATCTGATTTTTTTAACGAGGCGTAGCCGAGTTAAAAAAATAGTCGAGATGACCAAAGTATTTCGCACTCGAGTTGCAAACAAAATTTTTTCTACAA
Organism: Phaedon cochleariae; assembly: GCA_918026855.4. Taxonomy (NCBI): domain Eukaryota; kingdom Metazoa; phylum Arthropoda; class Insecta; order Coleoptera; family Chrysomelidae; genus Phaedon; species Phaedon cochleariae. The sequence goes on along the minus strand of OU896714.1, from coordinate 27,386,606 downwards.
ACGTCAAAAATATAGTTCTAAAATAAAAATATGCTTAGCTTGATATAAAAAATAGTGTTGAACTTGCTTGAAAGGCCTCCCCCTATCCTCCCTAGGTACGCACGATGTTCGACGAACATAATAGGCATTTCCTTTCGTGCGCTCCAAGAGATAAAACAAAGTTATTGTTGATTATTCAGAAATAAATGATTTGGTGGATGTTTGCTCGATTGAGGATCATGAAGTTGAAATATAAATATCTCATATATTTTACATAACAATGCGCGAAATAGGTACTTCGCGCACTGTTTTACTTCGCGCATTGTTATGTGCAAGATATCATGGTAACGTAGGAAACTGAAAAAAGTGTCACTTCGCAATTTGTTATCAATGCGCGAACCTTGTCATTTTTTGACGTTTGTAGAAAAAAGTATTTTTTTCTACAAACGTCAAAAAATGGCAAGGTTCGCGCATTGATAACAAATTGCGAAGTGACACTTTCTTTTAGTTGCCTACGTTACCATGATACCTTGTACAAAACAATGCGCGAAGTAAAACAATGCGCGAAGTACCTAGTTCGCGCATTGTTATGTTAAATATATGAGATATTTATATTTCAACATTAAGGTCCTCAATCGACCAAACATCCTCGAAATCATTTATTTCTGAATGTTCAACAATAACTTTATATTTCTTGGAGCGCACGAAGAGAAATTCCTATTATGTTCGTGGAACATCGTGCGTACCTAGGGAGGATAGGGATAGGCCTTTTAGGCCAATTGAACACTATTTTTCATATCAAGCTAAGCATATTTTCACTTCAGAACTATATGTTTTGACGTTTGTAGAAAAAATGTTGTTTGCAACTCGAGCGCGAAATACTTTGGTCATCTCGACTATTTTTTCAACTCGGCTACGCCTCGTTAAAAAAATCAGATCTCGATCACCAAAGTAGCATTTTGCGCTCTAGATACAAAAATAACTATTTATCGTCATTTTGTTTGAAAACAAAACATACACTGCAGTCGTCTTGAGATAGTGATGAGAATCCAATGTTTTCTCTGTCAAATATCTTCCGACAAGTTCCATAGCTCAAGTTTTCATATTTGGAAATGAAATCTCTATACATTTGGTGTATGGTGATAACACAAGGTAAATGACACCTATTGGGAGCATGCTCTGTTTCATAGTATGATACTTGCGGGTGAAACGATTCAATGTGTTTTTTAACAGTGTTGTAATTTTGTTCGACAATTTCTTTCATTTTCAATGCCTTCACCTTACCTCTTCGATCTTACAGGCAAGGACGGTCATTGGAAGTACGTTTGAGAAAGTTGGTGATCAAGCCATCTGAATTAAAACCAATAGTATGGATGAACATGGGTTTGCAAACAGAAAACATATTATGTTCATGTTCATTTACTTTAATATCCGTGTGTTTTTTATTCAGTTTGGCAGAAACTCCATTTGTTTTATCCAATAACTCATTTCGCTCAGTTAGGATCTCATCTGGCTCAGAGGTAAAGAGGAATGCAATATTATTACCCACGAAATGTTGTTGGTCTTCTTAGGTTGTTACTGAAGACGATTTCCTGATAACTGGTAGATTGTGAATAATTGAATAATTCTTATTCCTTTCATCATCAACTTTTCGATATTTCACAGGCTCCTCAATTATATATTTATAAAGGAAAAATTGCCTCTGATCAAAGTCGAGCCTCCTGAAGTAATCAAAAATTGTATTTCGTTGTTCTGAACTCAGTCTTTCGGAACATTTTTGCCTACAATTGTCTTGACATGGAGGCAAAAGTTTGAGTTTTTCAGTTGGCGCTGATTTATCTGAACTCCGTTTCTTCAGATTTTTTCCTAAGGAGTTTCTAGATACCTGTTCAGGTGCTGTGACCTGAGGAGTATCATCAATCTCGTCTGAATTGAGTATGTGATGCTCGATTGGACTTTGTGATATATCTAGGTGAAAATATTGATCATCATTTCGAGTTTTTTTGATTGTCTCCGTAAATATACCCATCATTCCATCCGTATTCGATTCGTTCTGAACCGGCTTCGGCACATACGAGTTAATATTCCTAATTGAAGGTTGAACAAAAATATGATTATTGTCAATTGCTTGTTCACACAAATAATCGTGGACGTTATCATACGTCTGTTTGGAATGCCTTCATTGATAACTTTCGACGACTTTTATTCATATATACACATACTCCATAATATGAAATGACAAACTCTCAAGCATGAGTTGCCATTTAAATTTTTTTCTAAATCATGCATATTATAAATGATTTCATCTGAATGGGTAGGTTCTTGAACATTTCTCCTTCTACTCCACTTCTGATGACGAATAATCAATGAATATATCCATCGAAAAAATACTTCTAGAAGCAATAGTTCAATAAAAAGTGGGATGTTGATCTATCATCATCTATTCATGAACGAAATATCTCGAATACATTATGCTTATAGCAGTGAAAGTTGAAAACATAGTTCGATAAAAAGAATTCGAATTATTCAAGCTCATGAAACTTCGTCATCACTACTACTGAATTAATCAACTATCTACTGGTATACATACTTTTGCAAAGCCATATTCAAAGCATGTCTACCACGACTAATCGTCTTCACTTTTTCCGTGTCCATAATACGAAAAGATGGGTAGTATAGTGCTCAAGCCTGCTAGCTCCTTGCTGCAGATTACGAAATTTAAGAGGAGGATACACCATGCATCAGTGCAAAGAAAACATGTTTTCTCCGCCCCCACTTTTCATTGTTTAATATTGATTTTCTCGGAAAACAAAAAATATGGTGAGATGAAGAATTGAAATATCTAGGTTTCTCTGGAAGCAGAATTTTGAAAAAATTCACCGATATTCTGCAAAAAAATCATGAACATTTCATTTTTCGAGTATATTCAGAATTTTTTTTTGAAAAAACTAAGACAAAAACTGAAAATCCGCTTCCAGAGAAACATCCGTTCATCCTTTGTGAAGAGCCCAGTATTTTTTGTTTCAAGAAAAAAAAAATTTTAGAGGGGGAAAAGTGGGGGCGCGCGATCCCATGTTTTCCAACATTTCGACACCGATTCCTAGCGTCCTCACCGGAGAATGCTGAAAACTGTGTTTCATTATTGGAATACAGGCTTATTTTGCGTTTTTGGGATTTTATCAGTGTGATTCAAAAAGTAGGACACATTTACGTTTGTACTTCAGCTATCTATATCATTTTTCATCATTTCTGTTTCTTCATCCTATTCCTTGGGAACTTTTATACTGTCCACAATATCCATACATTATTTTATATTATCGAATGGGGATTATAAGGTAATTTTAGCATTCCAGTAAGGAAGTATAGCACGATGTCCGTGAATCCTCCTCTCCGAAATGATAAATAAAAACATCAGATGATGTCATAGGTGCGAGGTGAAACGTTTGTCGGCAAAAGGGAGAGCCGCATTTCGGTTGACGTTGACGATATGGAGACTTCTTTTGAAGCGGAAAATTCCACATAAGTAGAGACTCTCAAGGGCAGAGAAAATATTTTGTATTATATAAAAAATATCGCCTATAATAGGAGCGATAGACTGTGGGTAGACTTCGCGAGTGTTTCTAGTGATTACTTCGAAGTTCAGGTTTTTATGATTCATGGGGAGACTCAGAAAGCCAAATGGTGAACAGCAGATCGGGGTAAAGACGAATTGATATATGTATATATATAATTATATACAGCATGTCTCACTTCAAACGCCCCTCCTCCTCTATATCTCAGGTATTATTGCTATCAATCGTGCGATTCTTTTCAAATTTGGAATAGTATGAATTATCATTGATATGATCAGTTTTTAGGAAAAGAAACATCATTATGGACAGTGCCGTGCGTTTTTATTGAAATTGAAATGGGTTTTATAAATCAGGATTTTTTGTAGGAACTATAACTTTACAGTATGTTACTCATGTTTTCGAACCTCCATGTGCAAAAATTCAATAATTTCAAAATACTATAGAATGGGTCAAATCTCTCTCTTCATTATCAGCCCCGAATAAATAATGAATTCTTATTAACCGCTAATTCTGGAACGTTCAATAGCACCAGTAGGTAGAAAATTATGGTTTACATAAGAAAAAAAGGCACAATTTTTTTGTTGAACTCATCTCTGCCGAATGAATAATTTTTCAACTCCCATTTCATAAGAAGCGAATTAATTATCTCGGATTTATATCATGATACAGATCTAAACCAATGAAGACACGTTCTTTTCTACATGATAACAAATTTTTGGCCCATAAAAACACGTAGTAGGTACTTGGGTATAATCAAGTGGGTCTATATGTTTCTATCTCACTTGCTTGAGTTGTTTGACATTTATTTCCAAATGAAAGTCATAATGACAACGCAAATTCGTCAAAAGATGATGCAATTCATGTATACTTATGATGTTGGAGAGTGCTGAAATATAAATAGTGAGAAATTAATTGATTTTTGGAGCGATAATTTCTATAGGCCAGTTAGGCACTCTCTGGGATGAGAGTAAATCGGCAGATTCGCGTCATGGAAGCACGCGTACCAGTGTAGGTATATCTATATTTATGTTAAAACTCCACAAACGATAAGATTTGCACAAAATTCTCAAACACACGACATGTTTCGCTAATACAGTAGCTTCGTCAGGTGGTATACTGGTACGGCCGGGTCAATTCAAAATATCTATTTTATGTTGATATGCGATGGCGGTTATACAGGGTGTCCGGGAACATGTGGGAAATCTCCCGGATATGAAGAAAACACGTGAAAAGAATACTATAAGTTCATATAAACTTCTTTTGTATCTGTAAATTCGACAAATATACCTACCCGGTATAGTTGTGTTTCGGGTCTAATGGAAGGTTGAGATAGAAATATGGAATATCTGGGCAAAAACTATATTTATGGCAAAGTATCTGAATGACAGAAGTATTCAAAATTATTGACTCTCATAAATTGCAAATCTTTTTACAATCTTCTGTCCGTCGTCATGGTTTTCACAATATACTAATGATTTCTCAGGATTTCCAACATTCTCCCACCTTGAGGAACGCTGGAACGTGACTCAATAAAAACCATAGGGGTATCTACATCTTCAATCTGTCAGGGGGTTTAACAACTCTTCCTGATCTTGTCTTCATCAATAGGTTTTCATCTTCATCTTCACGTCTAGTAGGTTTAGTCATCGAGGATTCTTGTGATTCTTTCTCATCAGGTACTTTCTGGATGTTTTCATTCGTCCCTAGCGATTTCTTCATTTTTGAGACCAAATCAGAGTCAGTCCGATGATCAATCTCTAGCGGAAATAATCTTTGAAGAGGTCTCATCAATTTTCCATTAGCAGTTCGCAGTCGTGCCAAACGAATATTTCCATCTTTTCCAAGAAAAACTTCTTCCACTATACCCAAAGGCCAATCAAGTCTTTTCAATCGCTCGTTTTCGATCAATACAATATCTCCTTTCTCCAATACATAATGCTTATTGTTTTTAACTGTATGTAGAACCAGTTGGCTCAAATATTCGCTGCGAAATCTTTCTCTTAGGTTTTGTCTAATTCTATGTAGATATTTAAAATGTCGCCTCATATAAATAGCATCAATATGATCAATATCGGGAGTTCCGATTTCCTTAATATCTTGCATAAACATATTTGGTGAAATGGTTATTAAATTGTTATCATACTCTGACATATATGTCAATGGTCGAGCATTTATTATAGCTTCACAGTCACATATTATCGAAGATAGCTCTTCAAAAGATAAACATGCTCTCCCAAGTTGCTTTCGTAATAATTCCTTCATAATTCGTATCAAACGCTCCCACCAACCACCCCACCATGCGGCACTAGGTGGATTGAATTTCCATTTGATTCTGGATATATTACCCTCCGCTTCAATTTTAGTCCAATCAATTTTCTGAAATAAATTCTCCGTTCCAACAAAGTTCGTTCCATTGTCACTATAAACAACTGAAGGTCTTCCTCTTCTGGCAATAAAACGTCTGAAAGCTAACAGAAATGTTTCTGTAGATAAAGAAGTTACCATCTCCAGATGGACGGCTCTATAAACCGCACAGGTAAAAAGGCATATCCAAATCTTTTCTTTAGACTTGAGAAAAAGTGGACCGGCCAGATCAACTCCTACGATTTCAAAAATTGCAGCATCCCTTATTCGATCACCTGGTAAAGCCACTATATCTGTTGACAACCTTTTGACATTATATCTCTGACATATTACACATTTCGAAACGATACTTTTAACAGCTTTCCTTCCTCGAATTATCCAAAATTTCTGACGGAGCTGACAGAGTAAACCTTGAATCCCAACGTGACATCCTTTTAGATGATAATGACTAATAATCCTTTCAGTTACAATATGATGTGGTGGTAACACTATAGGATATAAAAAATCAAAGGTATCTTCCCGTTCCGTTATTTTCGTTTTTATCCGTAGCAGTCCGTTTTCATCTTCGAAGGGACATAATGGGAAAAGTTTCTCGTCTTGTAAACCTGTGAAGGATTCTGTCTGGACAAATTTCAATAAAACTATTTCAGCATCAACAATCTCTTCCAGTGAGAGGTAACCATGCTTCTTTTTGTTGGGAAAACGAGAATTGTTAATGAATCTCCTAAGCCATCCCATTTGGTTCAAAATCTTTTGATACTTAGAAAAATAGTTATAAAATATTGAGAAGTCATTCTTCATTGTCAAAAATATTCGAGTGCAATCTTTTCTTCTTTCCTCTATCACTTCTTCCTCGCGAGTTTCATATTCTTGGACTGGCCAATCTTCTTTATTCTTAAGCCATGCTGGTCCTTCCCACCACTGAGAGAGTAATAATTTCTTCGGTGAACATCCTCTTGATGGAAGATCAGCAGGATTCATATGGCCCGGAACGTGAAACCAACTATATGTATTACTGAGTGATCTAATTTCCTGGACTCTATTCCAAACGAATGGTTTCCAATAATCCTCCCTCCATATCCACGACAAGACTGTTGTCGAATCTGTCCAGCAATATACAGGAAGTTTGGTATTTCCAATATTTTCCAGAACGGAATTCAATAGTCTACATCCTATCGTAGCTGCTAATAATTCCATTCGAGGAATGGTTACTTTCTTAATGGGAGAGATTCGATTCTTAGCTTGAATCAATTGAACATGACCTGTACTATTGATCTCAAAACGCAAAAAAACAACTGCAGCATAACTGTCTTTACTAGCATCACAAAACATATGGATACTGCATTCTGTGAAATTGTTATTCAACATCCATCTCGGAATTTTTAACTCAGCTAAATATTGCAAATCCCTCAGCCACTTCAGGAAATCTTCTTTGATACCCTCTGGAACCATAGCGTCCCATTTTAATTTCAACTCCCATGTCTTTTGGAGAAGTAATCTTGGGAGAATTTGACATGGACAACTGAAACCAATAGGGTCAAAAAGTCGATTGGTAACAGACAAAATTAATCTTTCCGTAATTATATTCGTATCGATATTTTTGAACCAATCAAAATTAATTTCTAACGTATCAGATCGTTTATTCCAGTTCAAACCTAAAACTGCTGTCAAAACACCTTTTGTTTCGGTTTCATCATCGAAAAGAGTGTGCTCCCATCCGCGGAGGTCAAATTTACCATCCATCATAACTTGGCTGGATTCTCTTATAAATTGTTGGAGTTCTTCTTCAGTGTCTACACTCGTCACGCAGTTATCTACATAGAAACTATTTTTGAGTTTCTTCATCAATGCGTTATTATATTTGGAAGTTTTATTCTCACCTCCATCAATAACCTTATCCAAATGATAATTTAAAACTGCAGCCAATAAAAATGGACTGGAGGAAATACCAAACACAACCCGTCCATGCCGATAATATTTCAATTGTCCATCTCGATCATACCATAAAAATTTAAGGAAATTTCTGTCAGCTTCATTCAAACCTATCTGTAAAAAAGCTTTCCTAATATCCGAAATTACTCCTATTCTGGACAATCTGAATCGAGTTAAAACTGCTGGTATCAATTCAAGGAGATTTATTCCTTTCTCTAAACATTGATTGAGTGAAGGGCAATTTTTTTCTCGTGCAGATGCATCAAAAACTGGTCTCAATTTAGTGGTAGCGCTATTTAATTTGACAACATGTCGATGTGGTAAATAATATCCGTATTCATCACCACTACCAGATGGAAGTTCTTCGATTATACCTTCAATCAGCCATTCAGAAAATACTTGATCATACGAGTCATAATATCCATCAGATTCCAATTTTTTCATGAGATTATCTAAACGCCTTTTAACAGCAGAAAAGTTATTAGGTAAAGGAGGATGTCCAATAACCCATGGCAAATTCACTTCATATCGACCTTCACTGTTAACTGTTACTGTCTCGAAAAATTTCTTCAAAATACAAGCTTTATTATCCTTATCTGATTGTTTTTTAATAGGATCTGTGATTCCTAATACTTCTAAATTCCACAATTGGGAAATATCTAAGTTGCAAAAAAGTGAAGACACTATCATTGAGGAGGTTTTAGGGGTATTGCTGTTGGAAGAGGTGATTTTACCCATTAAAGTCCATCCAAGCAAGGTTTCCATAGCCACCAATCCACTTTGTAGAATGAGTTTGTTGCCAGTGAACAATTTTCCAGCTATATCCGCACCAATCAATACTTCAATGGGTCCATCTCGAGTATCTGAAACTGTTATACCTTTATCAGCAAGTTCAGCTATCCATGGGCCATCTCGAACAGATACTACTCGGCTACAAATCAATGGTTGATCAAGGGCTTCAAAATTACAAACATATCTTCCATTTAAATTGCCAAGACTCACCCTGTAACAGTTGTGTTTCACCGATTCAGACTGAGCGCCTCCAAATAGTGCATGAACCATTTCTTCTGAAGCAATTGGTTCATACTCCATGTCGATTGCAGTTTGTTTAACTATATATGATCTTTGTGACCCTGTATCAACTATCAATCTAACTAATTTGTTCTTTGGTCCATTGCAAAGTTTTACTACCAAAGTTTGCAGAAGTGTTTCATCACAGGTTGAATTGGATAAATTCTCAACAGTTATGGAAGTGGCTACTGAGTGATTAGTATTCGAAATTTTGCTTACATCATTTTCTCTTTTTGGACACATTAGAGTAGCATGCCTTTCTTTACAGTCGGAACAAGATATCCTTACCATACATTTTCTAGCTATATGACCAAACTTCAAGCATACATAGCAACGACCATTATCAACAAGAATATTTTTTTTCTGTTCGAAAGTTAATTTATCAGTAGCTTCATCATCACAATCAGGAGTATAATGTGATTTATTGCAAAAAACACATTTTGGAATTCTTTGATGATTAATAAAACCAGAAGCTGTAGGAACGGGAGTATCGTTAGTGGGAATTTCTTTCTTTTTAGTTCCTAAATCAAAACCAGACATAGCTAATGAAATTCTCTCCTCGTTCTCAACTTCCCGTCTCACAAATGCCATCAAACTATCTAGACGATCCTTCAGAGAGGACTCTGTATCATACGTTTTACTGCGCTGCCAAACTCTCAAAATTTCTTCTGGTAAACAAGATTCAACCAGTGGATACAACATCGCGGCAAATTTATCAGCTTTGACACCTAAAGTTTCCAGTGATCTCAGCTGAGATTCAATTTGATCATACAGATTACTAAGCTTCACCTTCGAACGCAAATTGGATAAAATTAGTTTCAGCAGTTCCCTGACATACACCTCGACCAATAAATCTTCTCGACCGAAACGGGATTTAAGACTTTCAATGACCTTTGGGTAATTTTCACCAGTCGGTGGATAACTATCTACTAACTGACGGGCACGTGTATTGAAAACTGTTGATTGGACAAGATATTGGAATTTGTCCTCATTATCAATAAGCTGATCTTCGTGTATACGCCTAAAATGTCCCCAAAATGACAACCAGTCTTTGATGTCGCCACCAAACTTTTTCAATTCAATCTGAGGCAACTTCACTTTCCTTTCATTATTATTCATTCCAGCTTGGGTCGAAATTTCCGAAAGTGTTTTTCTATTCATATATCTGTCAATTTTTGACTTAAGCCTATTGTACTTCCCTGAAATTTCATCCGCTCTTGCAACTTCTGCATCGATGTCTTCAGGTGATGCATCTCCATCCAGCATTCTATCCAGCAGCATCTTATCTTCTTCTAATATAATCTCCATTTTACGCTCCAACACTCGGAAGTTACCTTGTAAATCATCTATATCTGAATTCGGGTCCAGCACCATCTTCACCACATCTTCGTATAATCGTTCAAAAGAAGTTCTATGAACATCTATAGACTTCATCAGTTTCTCCATACTCTATCGGGTCCTGTCACGGTCGCCAAATGTAAATTCGACAAATATACCTACCCGGTATAGTTGTGTTTCGGGTCTAATGGAAGGTTGAGATAGAAATATGGAATATCTGGGCAAAAACTATATTTATGGCAAAGTATCTGAATGACAGAAGTATTCAAAATTATTGACTCTCATAAATTGCAAATCTTTTTACAATCTTCTGTCCGTCGTCATGGTTTTCACAATATACTAATGATTTCTCAGGATTTCCAACAGTATCGGCCTCCTCTTCGGAGATATGGGCTCCCAAAGAGCTCCCATGGAATTAAGTTTTTGACACATAATTCTTGAACCAACAGGTATATTTCAATTTTTTTTTTAATATGATGTATACTAGGTAAGACTCTTCAAATTACTATCCAAGAAAGTGTTGCGAATTACTCACAGCTCCAGGGACGGACTAGCTGTGACACTCATGGGCCCATTTTTTTTACGCCCTGTATGATAAGAACTCTGGACAACGTTTTTTACATACCTCTAACTATTGACTAAAAATTAAGTACTCTTCATTCATGTCGCTAATCATAACCGTTTTCGGAGAAACGTCATTTTATTTATATCATGTATTTAGCGTATTTCGATAAAAGATACTTTTTTTTCGAGTTACCTTTGCAAACGTTGCTAGGTTAGAAATAAATAAATATCCTTCATTTTGAAACTTGTCAACTTTCACATTACTGATACATTGATTCCTTATTACTTTGATATTTGATTTTTGAATTTCGTTGTGAAATTAATTGTGAAATAATTCGAAATATGGAATACACGTTTATTGAGTATGCAGATATGCATCTGATGTATGGTCTTGCATCTTCCAATGCTTTGGAAGCCAGAAGGTTATATCACGACAGATTTCCTAATCGCACTCTTCCAGATCAGAAGACATTTCAACGAGTTGACCAACGTCTAAGGGAGAATGGTGGGCGATTCTTCTTAATAAGGTATAATAAGGTAATGTTATTTACTTCTTTCATAATTTTAGGAAATTTTGGAAAAAGAAGTAATAATACTGGTCAGGGAAGAACAGTACGTACGCCGCAATTAGAGGAAAATATTTTAAATGCTGTATATGATACTCCTTCAACGAGCACTCGAAAATTATCAGCGCAGTTTAATGCGTCGAAAATAATAGTACATGAAGTTCTTCAAGAACAACTGTTATACCCATATCATTTGCAAAAAGTGCATGAACTGATTCCTGAAGATTTTCCCCGTAGAATGCATTTTGCAAACTGGCTATTGGATCAGCAACAAAATAATGTAAACTTCATTAGCACTATTCTCTTCACGGATGAAGCAGGTTTTACCAAAAATGGTATCATGAATTTACATAACACCCATGTATGGGCTGATGAAAATCCTCATGCCACTATTGTTTCGCATCGCCAACATCAGTTCCAATCAATTAATGTCTGGGCAGGAATCGTTGGCAATTTTTTGATTGGACCATTCGTATTGCCGGCACGATTGAATGGAATACTTTATTTGGAGTTCCTCCAGAACGCTTTTAATGATTTAGTCGAGCACTTACCACTTGAAACCCGCCGAAACATGTACTTTATGCATGATGGGGCACCACCTCATTTCAGCGTTGCTGTGCGGGAGCACCTGAATTATGTCTATCCAAACCGTTGGATAGGTAGAGGAGGACCTATTGCCTGGCCTCCTAGATCTCCCGACCTAACGCCATTAGATTTTTACCTGTAGGGACACCTCAAAACCTTGGTGTATTCCACTCCGGTCGATACTAGGGAGGAACTTCTACGGAGAATCACGTTTCATTGTGATGTGATAAGGAACAATGCTGGGTTATTGTGGCGGGTACAGCAGTCCTCAATTCGTCGTGCTCGCGAGTGTATCAGACTTCATGGAGCCCATGTTGAACCCTGTTACGAAGTTTTTAACTAAGCAGTTAAAGTTCAACTTTTTATTGAAACTATGTTGGTTACCGTGGAAAATTATGCTAAATACATGATATAAATAAAATGACGTTTTTCCGAAAACGGTTATGATTAGCGACATGAATGAGGAGTACTTAATTTTCAGTCAATAGTTAGAGGTATGTAAAAAACGTTGTCCAGAGTTCTTATCATACAGGGCGTAAAAAAAATGGGCCCATGAGTGTCACAGCTAGTCCGTCCCTGGAGCTGTGAGTAATTCGCAACACTTTCTTGGATAGTAATTTGAAGAGTCTTACCTAGTATACATCATATTAAAAAAAAATGGAAATATACCTGTTGGTTCAAGAATTATGTGTCAAAAACTTAATTCCATGGGAGCTCTTTGGGAGCCCATATCTCCGAAGAGGAGGCCGATACAAAAGAAGTTTATATGAACTTATAGTATTCTTTTCACGTGTTTTCTTCATATCCGGGAGATTTCCCACATGTTCCCGGACACCCTGTATATGTTCTCGAGTCTTGCATAGCGTATAATACATGCATCGAAGTCACCGATAGTCGATCTGATCATATTGTGTTCTCGCTCGGATTACGAAAATCATTCACATCATTTATAATACACAGGGTGAGTAATGAATACTTCTGATGAGATGCAGTTTGGAAGTTCTTGGTCGCAAATGTCAAATTTCTCTATCGATATTTTCATATTGATATAACTTCATTCAGATTCCTCCGTATTGTCTAAAAAAAAATTGGAAATATAAATACGGGCCATCGAAGTTATCACTTCCGACTTGTGGTCCTAAAAAAAATATTGTATACATGAAACTATCATGATATTGAACTGTCAATACACTCCTATATACATGGTTTCCTGGTGATCGTTGCATAGAATACTAATTCACGTTCGCAAAAATGCTGATGCTAATTCCCTCCATAGAATTCATGTGAAAATTCTTATAACGATGAAGAACAATATTATGAGGTTCGTTTCCCTGTTGAAAGATGCCTTTCAATGAAAAATCGACCCCGTTTTATTTTAATAGAACCCCAAATACAGAATACCAGTCCAAATTTGGTAAAAATCTTACGACTAATAACTGAGATATAGAAAGAGAGAATCGTTATTCGAAGTGTGGGACGCTGTATATGAAAAAAAAATCCATCAACTACGATGTGAAATTGCCATTTCAGAAATGATTCATCGTAATTTGCTAAAATTTTGCAGCTACGTTTCTCTATCGAAACTTTTCCAGATGGTTCCTTATGGAAAAAATCCAGATCCGGACATAGTGAAAATTCATGTTTTCCTGATTTCTAAAGAGTTCACTTTGTGATCACTGTTCGCGAGGATCTTTATCAGAATCAGAAAGATCTGACGAAATGCCATAAGGACTGCTCTTCATTTTCGGGGCACAACACTTTGACCGGTTCAATGAAGAAATATGAAACAAAAACCTTCGAATGAATTTTCCATTTCGACCTGACTGATGAAGTAAACAGTACTTCCAACTGGATTCATGTAAATAGATTTTTTGTACATTTTTTTTTGGGTAAAAATTGAGAGAAAAGAGCGAACGAGAAAAAGCACTGTACCACTAACACTGATTTATTTGATGATTTGAAATATTAGTTCTTGATCGAAATTCTAGATAGACATTAGTAGTCGTGCCCTATTTTTCATTTCATGATGTGACGTGTGATTCTTGCACTCAAGATGTCATTTCATTTTTCGAATGCTGAACATGGAAAAAGTTCAAATGTTGGCAATGTTCAATTACATAGAAGATTTACAGGCCCAAGAATATGTATAGGGGTAAAATCTTTCTACGGCTATAACACGACACAATTGCTTTTGTTTTACTGTGTTCGATACGTCAATGAGGTACTTTGTATATCATTATATCACAATGACTCCATCGTGTTATTATTTCAAAAAAATCTCATCGCTCATGGAATGTCAAATGTGAAGCAATGACATCACTGTCTAATAGATGAGCATTACTTGACAGGAAATCAAATGGCTACAAGACGAAGAAATCGAAAATGTCGCTGTACTCGCTGTTATCTATTATAGCCGTAGAAAAATTATGGCAGCATTCGCCAATATGGCTCATGCTGCAAACTTTATTCTCGTAGGAAATCACTATCTTCCCGTGTTCGTTAAACAATATACTAATTTCATTTATTACATAATCTGATCAACCACATCACAACGTGTGTAATCGCGAATACACAAGCGGTCTTTCAATTCTGATTGGTCTATCAGCGTTGGTGTTTTCGAAGATGTAACCATGGATAGCGGAGCAAAGTCTGTCAGTTTGGCATAAAATAATTATATCTGTCGTCAGAATACGAATCGCTCATTCATAAGAAATTCTCTCTCTCTAGCAAATAACAACTCCGTTCTGAATATGTTGTCATGATTCTGTCTTTCATTGTTAACTCAATTGTGTTGAAATACCACTCGTCGTGGTGTTGCTCAGCAGCACACTTTCGTGAAATCTTAATGCCATAATTTCACCAGTACCCATCTTTTCGGATCATCAACAGATGCCACGTCACGTCAAATGATGAAAAACACCGCCTATAGTATTTCATTATTACTTCATTGATATTTGTAAATAGAAACAAGTCACGATGTCGATCAAAATCGAACATTTCAAATCACCAAAAAAGCAGTTCTGTGGTTTCTTATCAACTACTTATATCTGTCGATTCCTATCGTAAATTCACATGAATCCAGTTGAAATGAGAGAGTTATCAGGTAGGTTCAAATTGAAAATTCATGCGAACGTTTTTGTTTCATATTTTTTAATGAACCGATCGAAGTGTGTCGTGCAAATTGAAGAGCAGTTCTTATGGCATTATGTCTGATCTTCCTGAATCTGATGAAATATTCCAAGAAAACTGATCATAAAATGAGCTTTTTCTATATAACAAGAGAACATGAATTTTTCGGATCTGATTTTTTTATAATATGCCATCTTGAATGAAGAAACGTCGCTGCCTAATTGGGATGAATCATATCTGAAATGTCGGCCATTGAAATTATAATATGGCAATTTCACATGATATCTTCGTTATTGAAGGCCAACAGAATCTTTCATGCATGGAATCTCAACTTGTTTTGTTTTCCCCTATTCACCATTTGGCTATGTGAGTCTCTTCATGAATCGCCCTGTATATCGAATATGTCCTATAGTTTCTAATAGCATCTTCCCCATATCGGTCAATATACAGCAAACTGATGAATATATTCAATAACAATATAATCCTTGTATCCTTGTGGAAATTCCTATTTCACTCAAAACTCGAGAAATATGGTGAATTGATCAAGAGAATTTTGATGAAATCATCGTGAGAAAAGAAAACAGCAGTATCGCATTCATGCTATAAAATGACCCTTCTAACTATCATACAGAAGAGCAGCTCTGAAAATTCACAGCAACTTATCTCACAGCATCTAAAAACCATTCACTTCTCTATATTTCGCTCTCGAATAATCTTGGGCATCCCCTCGTATGTCTTCTTCGCGGTAATAAGATGCGCCTATCGAACGTATGAGACGCCGTTTGGGTCAAAAGTGTGTATCCAAATATATACTAATCCGTGCCGAAATATTTATTAGTTGCAGCAATATATATTATTTTCAACCGAAATATTTATTAGTTGCACCAATATATAATAATTTGCTGCCCCATATATTCATTTTCCACAAAACCCAATATATTTTTGTTTCAAGCGTTAGCAATATATATAAACGTGTATATGTAGATGCTTATATAAATGTGAGCTATTTCATCTTTTGAAGAGATGGCACAACGAACGCACGCGTATTGATTTTATTTGGGATTGAGCACTTGGCATCAGCGCAATTCGAAGTCATTATTACAGGGAGTGAATAACAGATGGCGGTTAGCATGCAATGTCAACTACAGAAACTGCATGTCAACTACATGTCATCTATCAATAATTGTATGAGATATGATGTCATATTTTGAGTAATTTGAGTTGAGTTTGATTTGTATATTTTTTGGGCAAGGTGAGCGACCGTTGGGGGCGCTGTATCAGAAACAAGAAGGTGGCGTTATCAGGGCACTTTGTTTACATATTTTGTGTGGTTTGAATACATTTTATTGCTGCTATTTATTAATCGTGTTAATTGTGTTGATTCTGGATGTTATCCCAGAAAATATCAAATATCTCTGTTGAATCATCATTTCATCGTGTATATGATTGAAATAATGGGGATAGTAGGTATTACAACTACAAAGACGCCTTTCATCAGACCTGTGGCATTCTGTAGGATATCAAAATCACCCAACCATTTCAACTATTGGTGAATTAGAAGGAAGCTGATATATTTGCAATGGCTATATAATGGACAATCTCAGCACAAAAACTGACCAAAAGCAATGTGCTGATCTGTGTAGTGGCACATGTTCCCACTTCACTCAGCTTGTAGTGCCTCAGATCCATCATACATTGATCCATACCAAAACCAGGAGATATTTCATATTCCATATGACCACAACATGCTTATAGCTGCAGCCCCAAGGAAGCCCTTTTTTAAGCCAATATAAAGAAACATTTCAACTCACAAAAATTCCAATAATGGCACAACCTCAGCAAGATGACTTCTTGCATCTTGAAGGATTTTTTATAGCACCACAGATATATTGAAAACCTGCACAACTCTCACTAGGTACCATCTTCATGAATGTTGCTCCACTGCAACAATAATATCAAATTGTCATGATCCTGTATGTGTGTGATTTGTATCCATATTGAGTGTACTCATTTTCATAAGGACAATATACACTATACTTACCTCTACATCAAGTTAAGGTAGGTAGGTGGTATCTAAGATTTGGTGTTCATATATATCTTGTGAAATTGGTTTTTTTTATATCATTTTGTTATACTGACTTCATCTGAATAAAAATATTTATCTATGTATTATGTATTTTATATTCTGGAACTAAATTGATTGATTAATAATTTTTGAGAATGAATTTAGACATTGACAAAACATGTTTTTTACTGTACAATGTATTATAATGAAATGTAATGAATTACTATTTTGTTCAGAGACCTCATTTGGAAACACACACACCTAGCTTCTTGTGTCTCTCCAAAGAAGTACTAAGAAAAGGATCTACCAGTTTACTCCTCCCCTCAGTGCTCATGTATAGTGTTTTCTCTCCTCCCCTTACATTAAAAGTGAAGATACCTTCATGAACATGTAAGATCATCAATGAAGTTGGAATCCAGGACTTCTATTTATGTAGGAATAAATCAACTATGAGCTAAATTGCGATTCACATGGTAGGTAATAGGTAGATATATCTCTTGTTGATTGAGGTAGGTGTGGAATGAAAATATAATTTCAAAAACCTACAGGAAAATCATTACAAAAACACAAAAAATTAGAACTATATTAGGTACTTACCATTCTTACCAATAAAATACAGTTTGATGAAAACATAGAAGCAGCAAAATTATGAATCTATATTTTCAAGATACAATTTGAAATATAAAGGATAATATGTTCAACTACCTAAATAATCATTGATATCTCCTTGAACTTGAATTCAACTTCAAGGAATGAACAGAAACAAGAAAAAACTGATTATATATTATGAATCTGGGGACAACTCCTCTTCCTTGCTGAAAATTCAAAAAGATGTTAGTATGGACCTAAATAAACATTATTTATAAATACCTAGATATTTGATCTGTTGGTTGTACAGAATTGTTTGAATCAAGGTAAAATATATTCTGCTCATGTTTAGCTGTATTTTAACTTGATAGTTTTAGTTTGGTTATAATAATAATAATACTTTATTTTCCAATAAGACAATATTACAAATTGTATAGGAAATTGTCAGAACATAGAACAGAAGAAAAAATACAGAAAATATGTAGAAAAGACGATTAAAAGATCAAGACCTCTATGTCTAGCCTAAAAATTCTGTCAGCGAATAATAACATTTTTGCATCAAAAAACTGTTGAGCGTCTTTTTGAAAAGAGCAAGATGCTCTGCATTCTTTATGTGGTCAGGAAGTTTATTGAAAATTCTTCTTCCGATGTGCTCAGGTGATCTGGAGGTTACTCTTAGTCTAGCAAATGGTACATGAAATTGATGTCTAATCCTGGTGTTATAGTGATGAACATTTTTATTCACTTCAAAAACTGACCTGTTTTTATATATATACAGACATATTTCTGGCATATATATAGATACTAACGTTAGCACATTGAAATCTATAAAGAGTGGTTTACAAGATTCTGTGGCCGAGACCTTCGCAATACATCGCAATATGCGTTTTTGGGCAACGAATACATCTTGCGCCATGCTTGAACTACCCCAAAAACAGACACCATACCTAAGTCTGGACTCTACCTGGGAGTAATAAATATTCAGCAGCTGAGTTCTATTCAAAACCGAGCGCAAATTCATGAAAAGAAACTTCAGGGAATTAAGCTTGGTTATGCAACCTGAATTGACTATCATTACTATAGAGATAATAGAATAGAAAACTATGAAATCCTATTTAGGATATCATGAACATTATCTTAATATGATTCAGAAAAGGCAAGCATTTCATATAGAACCATAATATACTGACTTGCACATTTTTCCAATTTAATCTTTCTTGCCCACCCTTGTGTATTGCAATTCAAAAGTCCATGGCACTAAATTTGCTTCTTCATTCTCATTATCATAATAGGCAATTGAAAGAGAAAGGCACATACTTATTTTTCCTAATCCTAGTTTCTGGAGACTTCATCAGAAACTTACCATTTCAATCATGTTCTTTCAGATGGGCACTACAAATAGTTAATATTCAGTGATAATATATATATCTATGAATCACAACTTTACCTTGTTTTCATTAATTGGAGCAATGAAAGTGAAAAAAGGAAGGATATAGGACGTTTTTAAACTTTTTGTAGTAGGTACATATTTATACATCCAGTTTTCAAATTCATATTCGATGCTCCAGGATTATCCATTTTTCCATCCAACTGAACTGATTTTTCATCAATGATGAATCATCATCAGGAAAGACTTCTTGAGTTCACTATGTTTACACAGTTGATTTCTGGGTTCTTGAGTGATATGTTTATTCATCGGTAATTGATATAAGGTTCTTTTCCTGTACTCAATAAAATCATGAACAGAAAATCAAAGTAACTTGTTGATTGATGAATGAAATGAAATATCAATTAAATGAACAGAATAACATACAATAACAAAAATGACCTTGAAGGAATCATCACCTCAAGGTTGGTAGAATTGATGATAATAAATAATCATCATTTCTACCAACCTTGCATCACCCTGCCACCTTGCAAATGGTGGAGGTGGTGGAGGACAGTGGAGGTGTATTATTTTAAATTCCCAAGATGAATTAGTTTCAGTTCTGTCTATATAAGATTATTGGTTCTACCTCCTAGCAGGAGAGTTATAATAAATTGATTGTCAATAACACCAATTCACCTATTGGAAATATTCGAAGAATGTACGAGGCCAGAAAGTGGTACTGATTCAGTTTGAAATATTTTCATCTAATAATAACCATTGTGAGCAATCCATAAGGTACCTGCTGGACTGAAAACATCCGCTACAAGGATTTAGATGAATTAATAATAATGATACTTCCAAGGTCCTACTACAGAAAATTCTCGCAGCTGTTATTCACTTTTCCTGTTGCCTTTCAATGAATTAAGAATCCAAAAAAGATTCTGAACTCATGACGTTTAATTGTTGATGATCCCTCATGAAATTTGAAAGAAATAGGTCCTTCATGTTCGAATGGTTTTCCTTTTTGTAACATCTAGTAGGTTATTCGTGATGTTTAGAAAATTTGAGTTCAATCCTTTAGATGAGTCCAGCAGAAGACTTTTCGAACAAAATAAGATATATTTCCAACTGGTGCTTGACTCCCTATGTATTTCACAATTTAAGCCATCGATATCTTGGAAACTCATAGATATACAAAACTTCCTGGTAGAAATCCAGTCAAACTTTCCTCTATTGATGTCGGCAAATATTCGTCAATTTTTGGTGTGATCTGATTGAGATATTTGATAAAATGAAGAACCTATAGGTCATCTCTTTTACTTGAGCAGTGTAGAACTTTCCTATACACTTCCTGTAATTTACACTATACTTGAGTAAGTCATCCTACATGCACCAGTGAATTTCATCTCCACCTAGTTTTCTCTCGTTTTGTTACAAGTAAAGGAGTAGAACTCATACCAGACATCTTTTATTAATCCACATTTCATCTCATATCTCTACAAAAACCAATCACACATATGCCAAACTTCGAATAAAAAATCGTTTGACACATATTTGCCCATCAACCCTTTATATTGTGAAGTCTGATAGGTACTCCTGTAGTATTATTTATGGTCTTAGGTGAATAAAGTTCTATTCTATTCAGGGTGAGTAGTGAAACTCCATATATCGCAGCTCGATTATAGGAAAAAGAAAACTGATAGGAAAATCTGGAAAATTTCTGGAATGGGATTTAGTAAGGTTTATTTTAAGCCTGATTTGCACATTTTTTTTATTTTTGGTAAGTTAGTTAATGACGTCATCAAATAATTCGTTGTTATCATGACTGGGTGGCAGTTCCGGTTCGACCAAAAGATTACAATGAGTAATTTTTTATAAAATATCAATTATATGAGTAGATTTTAGATCGAAAGTATAATTGTGATATATTCGTTAGAAAGAAAACTTTATACAGAATCGTAATTTTCAAAAATATGTATACTTCGTATTCGAAATTGAAAAAATAATTGATGCACCTCTGGTCAAATCAGAAGTGTTTCTTTCCTCCTGTCTCTAGGTGACAGTAGATGCACAGTCCCTAATCACGCCACTCGAACGTTTTGAAATATTGTGTGTTGGCTTGTTCATCACTACAAGCCAATGAACTCAATTTATATTGGGTTCATTGCTACAAGCCATGATACAAGGTGTATTCCTTGTATCATGGCTACAAGCCATACATCAGCATGCTACTAGTTTCAGAACTGTCGAGAGTCTTCGGCAAAGTCGGTCTGATTGATCTAAAATTGTGCGTCTGTACAGAAAGTCATGGTTGTTTGATTTTTTGTTGGAAACAATAATAGATCTATTACATTCTAGCATTACGTCGATACTTCTATTTGAAATTCATAGCGAGAATAGTACCATTCGATTCAACTCGCTAAAAAGAAGAACAGCATATAAGAACACAATGAATTCGCGGTAGCTAGGGTCCCTTGCATTAGCCAAGGTCATCATCTGACGTCTGATGTTGCGATGACATAAAAAATAAAAACTACGCGAAAACATGTCTAACTCAGCCTGAGTAGGAATGTTTTCCCGTAGTTTTCATGTCATTGCAACGTCAGATGATGACCTTGACTACCGCTAATGAGGTAGCGCCTGGGTAGCGCTCCAAGTAGCGCTCATGGAGCGGATAAAGTGGCGTTCACAACCAAACTTTTTACGTTTTGCTTTTTACGTTTCGCATTCTGATTGGTGCAGCAAAATATGTAATTGAAATGACGCGAAAAGCTGAAAATATTCAGCTTTTTGCGTTGCAAGAAGCCGTCGTCTGTGAAAATTGTAACAATAGACAAATGATATTGCAAATTGAAAAATACTACAGAACAATATACATGTATGGAACATTCTTTATGGAAGTTATGATAATGTCTTTGCTCATGATTCTTTCGTGAATTCACAGAATAGTAGATAGGTATACTGTTCAATTTTTTATTTTCTCCTTGAGGATTGATTTTTCTCTTCAAGTATTGAATAAGGATCAATTTACGTCACCGCCAGCTCTACGAACATTATTAATTATCCAATCAATATTATTGTTATGATTATTTCACTTCATTTCAGGATGAAACACAAATGACAAAATCAAGGCAACTGAGAAAAGCGTAAAGAATTCACGTTTTGTTGTGAATGACATTCGCATAAGTTCAATTCACGTTTAATCTCAGATTCTGCTTCACCAATCAGAAAACGAAACTTTAAAAGCGAAACGTAAAAGGTTTGGTTGTGAACGCCGCTTAAGAGGTTTTGGGTTGTTTTGGGCTTCTGACGTCACAAGCACAACTGACATGATCACTAGACCGCTATAAGTCATATCCCAGCAAACCGAAAATCTTGTTTAAATTCCTCGCCTAGAAACGTTTCTGCTCAATGCGCAGGAATATTCAAACTGTCGTTTAGGACACATCGAGTCATGCGCGTCATGTCTCTTGGTGTTTGATATGGTATTCCCAAACATAAGTAAGAGTGAGTAGAGTAGGATATAATGACAGGTCCATAATGCACAGTGCACACGCTCCATATGGAAACAAGGTCGATCTCATGAATGAATTCAGTTCCAGAATATAAAATTCATAATAGGTACATAGATATTTTTATTAAGATGAATTCAGTATAACAAAATGATACCTATAATCACTAACAAAATCATCTAGGTCATCTGAACAAAGTTCAATGTTGTGGAACTCCAGATTACTGGAAGATTTCATCAATATGATAAAAAAAACTAATTCAACAAGATATAGATGAACACCAAATCTAGGATACCACCTACCTTATGTTGATGTAGGTATAGTACTTATATTGTCCTTATGAAAATGAGCACATTTAATATGGATACAAATCACACAAATTGTAATTATTGTTGGTAGTGAGAGTTTTGCAGGTTTTAAATATTTCTGTGGTGCTATATAAAAACGCCTTCAAGATGCTACAAGTAGGTAATATTGCTGAGGTTGGGCCATTGATGATATCTACTATAAATCCAGGGTTATCTCTGAAGTTGTTGTGAAGGAAAATTCCAAATTTGCAAAAATCATTCTACAGATGGCAAAATTTGAATTTTTGTGAGTTGAAATAGTTCTTTCTTCATATTGACTTGGAAAAGGCTTCCTGGGGCTGCAGTTATAAGTATGTTGTGGTCATATGAAATATCTCTTGGTCTTGGTATGGAATTTATGATCAATTTGAGGCACAAGCTGAGTCCAGAGCTGAGTGAAGTGTGAACATGCGCCAGTAGACAGATCAGCACATTGCTTTTGGTCGGTTTTTGTGGTGGGATTGTTCATTGCCATTGCAAATATATCAACTTATTTCTAATTCACCGATAGTTGAAATGGTTGGGTGATTTTTTCCTGATAATCCTACAGAATGTCACAGGTTTGATGAAAGGCTTCTTAGTAGCTGTAATACTATCCCTAAGACAGTATAATTTTGATAACACACACGATGTAATGATGATTCAACAATGATATCTGATATTTTCTGTGATAACTTCGAGAATTAACACAATTTGAATAGCAGAAATAAAATGTATGCAAAACACAAAATATGTAAACAAAGTGCCCTGATCCTCAGCTCTACCAACCTTGATTAAATTCTATCCATTCCACCATCTACTATCCACTTCATGTACTAATGACTGCGCTGATGCCAAGTGCTCAATCCCGAATAAAATCAATACGCGTGCGTTCGTTGCGCCATCTCTTCGAAAGATGAAATAGCTCACATTTATATAAGCATCTGCATATACACGTTTATATATATTGGTAACGCTTGAACCATAAATATATTGGGTTTTGTGGACAATAAATATATGGGCCAGTAAATCAATATACATTGGTGCAACTTATAAATATTTCGGTTGAAAATAATATATAATGCTGCAACTTATAAATATTTCGGCACGAATTAGTATATATATGGATACACACTTTTGACCCAAACGGCGCCTCATACGAACGAGCGAGGCGGAGATATTTTGTGAGGAAGATGGAGTCCGTTCTGGAATTTCAAATATTTACCGCAAATCTACTAACTCTTGTTCTTGCACGTCAGAACAAGGAAGGTATGTTTTGTTACCCCACCTTTTTCCTGGCATCCAATCAGGCGATCGCACTTCAACTAGAGTCACTTCTTTCGTTAATTGCATTTTGGAGATATTCGACGAATCTGAGACAAGTTATAATGCCTCTTCAGGTAAATTTCAGATTTCGAATGGAGCAACTCAACTAACTCGTTTCAAATATTGAATTCTGGTGAACATCTATATCGTGACTCGACTTACTATGTTCTTGACTTGGGAATGCGCGCGAACATTACAAGTAAGATTATTTGCTTATTTCCATGTTAGTAATTGACGATATTTGTGAAATGCATCGAAGAAAAGAGGCAGTAACTCCACATGCTGGATCGGAAAATTCAGTAAGTAAACTTACTGAAATCGAACAGCTGATATTTCAGTGACCACTGCCATGACTTCAGTTTTTTTGCTACATACCAAATTGGACTCATCAGAAGAGACATATGGGCAAGAAAGCTCAATTTCCAAGTAACTCGAGTTACTATGTTTAACGATTGAACGGGAGATTGCTTCTGAATGGTATGAATACAAGATTGCTAGGAGTTACTGTACTAACTGGAATGATTGGAGAAGAATTTTCTGGGAGTATTCGATGAAAATACAACTGTTGAATGGAAAAGAGCATTATATTTGCGATATATTTCTGATGATATACCGGAATATTACTACGAGTAAGAGAAAATGCTGCATTGGGCTGATGAGGAGCTATCTGAGAAGTCCGTGATTGCATTGATTATTCTTTGTTCACCATATCGCATTCAGAATCAATTATCCACTGAGACTGTTATTAATCGAGCAGAGTTGATCGAAGTTTTGGAAAATCGAAGAATTACAAATGGAAGAAGGTGGGTTAAGGATAATAATCAGACTTGTAAAAGTAGAGATGAAGATTCCCAATTTGCTTCAGAGGTTGCTGAAATACAAGACAAGAAGACACAGAATAATAATCATTGTATCGGTGAAGAATAAAGTCAGCTTTTCTCCATAACAGAATAGATATGATGAAATTCTCGAAACCATAGAATTGAATGATTTACCAGCGAAGGCTCTTTTCGATACAGGGTCGGATATTGATCTGATTGATGCAGAATTTGTCGATAAGCATAACTGGAAAAAGATGAACACAAATATAGTAAATAAAAGTTTGAGAGGTATAACAAGATGTGAAGAAAAATGAAGTATAGAATTAAAAATTGAAAAAAATTCTACAAGCATTTCACCCGCGATCATCAATAATTTACCATTTGATGTAAATTGAAGGGAAATGAATTCCATTGGTCAATCTGGTTCATCATTCAGCAAGAAATATATTTCTGAGAATTTGCCGAACACAGTAAACTATATGGATACATATCCATCCTCATATGAAATTTTTTTCACTATGAAAATAAATAGTCGTGTTGTGAAACAGAAGCCTCACAGATTTTCATCTTGTAAGCGTATTTGGATAAGAGACAAAGTTAAGAAAATGTTGGAAAAAAAATAATAGGAAGATCTGAATCTCCTCATTCTCCTCCTTGTGTATCGAAAACTAAAAGCGATTATAGGAAAATTAACATGGAACCAGAATAGGAATATTCAGCGGATGTAGATATTTTTAAATGTTAGATCTGGAAGATGGATTTTGGAATATCAGCTTATCAGAAGAAACCAAGCAGTAAACAGCCTCTGTTACAGAAGAGGGATACTTTGTATTCAACAGATTGCACTCTGGATGGAAGAATTTTAGTGCAAAATTCTAACGAATCATGCAAGATATCCTGGAGGATTCATTGAAGAAGCGTGTTGTTATATTCATAGATGATAATATCATCTGGCTATTCTTTCGAGGAATATGCAGAACTAACTAAAAAAATCCTAGGAAAACTGAATAAGAATAACTAGAAAGTGAATTTGAATAAATGTTCAGTCTGCGTGCCAAAAGTTGTCTTACTTGACAGAAAAATAGATGGAGATACAAGAAGAATGAAAAATGAAATTGTTGAGAAAGTAAGAAATATGAAGAAACCTTTCGATCTGAAGTTATTGCAGTTCTCTACTGGTTCAACGAATCATTTTAGAAATCTCTTTCAAAATCATGGAAAAGTTGTGCAATCGTTGGATGATTTGGAAGGACATAAGAAACCATTTATATGGATCGATGAATGTGAAATGGCGTTTCGAAAATTAACAGATTTGATCACATCAGAACCTATACTTTGTATTCCAGATTCTAAACTGTATTATGAATTGTCTACAGATACATCATACTTTGGATGTGGAGCTATACTGTACCTGCGAGACATTCATGAAGGAAAAAATCATCAGCTGAGAGTTATCTCTCATTACTCTTACACTTTTTCAAGAAGTGAGCAAAATTATTCAGTGACAAAAAAAGAATGTTTGGCTGTATTGAAAGCTGTTAAGTATTCCAGGTCATATTCGGAAGGAAGAACATCCAAAGTCCATACTGATCATAGAGCACTTACTCAACTTCTAACATCTGGTAATTTGAGGGATAGATTGGCAAGATGGCAAATTTTCCTACTCAGTTCTGACATGATGATAAATCACATATCAGGCAAAGAACTTCAAGATGCAGATGCTTCATCTAGATTATGTATTGCAACTCCAGAAAATGTGTCACAAACTTTCTGGTGCAATTTGAATATTGAAAATTTGGAGAAGAATGCAACATGGTAGATATAAGTTGAAAACAGAAGAGATGAAGAAAAAAATCCGATCACCCTATCACGATGAACCAGAGTCTGTAGTCTGGAGGCCATGATGACTATTACAAGACATTTCATGAAATGAGTGAGCGGTTCCAATGGAAAGGACTCAGTGAAGATGTTAAGTATCAAATTGACACATGAGAAATCTGTCAGAATGTGAAATTCAAGTACTCACCTAAGATCAGTTATGTTCATTTGACGTCATGTGCTCAGGAGCCGTGCAAAACAATTCACCTTGTTCCCGCAGAATTGAGTAAAAACTGAGATCTGAATAGGAATACTAAATCTTTTTTGGTTGTAGTGGATGAAGCAAGAAGGCATATTTCTGCAAAAGCTATGAAAGCAAGTGGTAGAGCATTGGGAGGATATTTTAGTGAATTACCTTTTGAAAACAAAATGAAAAATATTGTGACAGATTGTGGACGATCTGTCACCTCAGAAGAATTCGAAGAATTGGCATCATCTGATGGCATATAATCGATTCATACGACTACATATCATACAAGCGAAAATGGATCAGCAGAAAGATCTGTGAGATTTCTGAAAAAAATCATTGAATGTTATCCAGATCATGAAGGAGGCTGAAATAATTGTCTAGAAGCAGCTGTTTGTCATCACAACTATTCACATAATGAAAACTTGGGTTGTTCACCTAACTTCGCATATTATATATGGAAGGACAACCGTCCTTCATGCTGATTGGAGACTAGGAATAGAGTTTCAAATATGTGGATGGTTAAAAAATCAGGAAGAGCAATCAAAATACAAGAAGAGGGTTCAAGAACGAGCGAAACAAGAACCAGAAATTGTTACCGCCAAAACTGAGCACTGGAGATGGGATTTTGACGAAGAATTAACGCGTTGGAGAAGAGTTTGTCACTAGAGTGCCTTTTGAAATTACTAAGATGAGAAATATAGATGGAGTTTCGGCATATGTTCATTTTATGAATGATGATTCAAGAGAAGAAACAGCTCATATCTCAAATATAAGACACTATCATCACAGTGATGATTTCTTGAAGTGAGAGGATTTGTACAGTACCTATATGACACTTTATAATATATCACTATGGTATCAGATTGATCATAAGAACTGAAGTGTTGTTGAAATATAATCATTGATTGAATATAGTTATTGGAATTATCCCGACTTCAATTCATTACATGGAGTGTTCAAGAAGATGAGCGAGAATTTGAGAATCAAGAAGACAAGAACAACTTCATTGTATCCACAGTCAGATGGCATGGTGGAGCGAATGAACCGAGCCATAGGGAGGTATCTCTGCAAAGTCGTAGATCAACACTTACAAGACTGGGATCAACATCTTCCTCTTATCCTGATGGCCTACAAATCTGCAGTACAGGAATCCACAGGACAGACTCCATGTGACTTGGTCTTCCAATGTAGGCCTGGTGAGGAAAGGAAACGATACGAATCTGATGAAAAAGATGTATGATATTTACGAATTGGTTCGTTATAATCTGAAAATCGCCAGCGAACGCATGAGAGACCGCTACGACAGCAGAGCTGTGGGTGCTGGATACCCAGAAGGAGACCTGGTGTGGTTGTACAGTCCACAAAGAAAACGAGGTATTTGTCCAAAACTACAGAGATCTTAGAAAGGACCTTATACCGTCAAGAAGAAGATCAACGATGTCATCTACCGCATCAGTGAAGATCCCAGTGGCGAATCAAGAGTCTTTCATTCCAACATACTAGCACCATTCCAGGAAACAGAAGATAAACAAGTTAAATGAGTATGTCCGGAATAAAAGGAGCAAGCAAAGCAAGGTTTGGCGTCACCAAGGAAAAGCACCGCGACCTTTTTGCCACTCCTGTAGAATACGCACTAGCTCACTGCGTCGCCAGGAATCTCTAGATGTCAAAGGAATAGCCAACAAATTTATGAGTAAATTCGAGAAGTTAAGGGAGATTCATCAACAGAGTCCCTCCGTCGGTCGAGCACTGGAAATAAAAGATATCGGCCCTGAAGGGAAAAGGTTGTAGTGAAGTTGATTGTATTAACTGTGATTATGATCACAGGGTATATTGGTAGATGACAATAGCTAGACAACTTGTCAAATTAATAAATCATCAATCAACTCAAACAGATGTTCTCTATAATATAATATAGAATTTCTATATAGAACCGCTACAATTGGTGACCCCGACAAGCGAACATGACTGAAAGTGTCCCTTCAGCAGATGTAACCAACGTATCCTTGAATTTGCCACAGTTTTGGAAGGCCGACCCCACTTTGTGGTTCGCTCAAGTAGAGGCACAATTCAATAATAAGAGGATAACATCAGAACTGACCAAATTCAACTACGTAATTGCTTCACTTGATCCAGAGATAGCTATGGAAGTCAGAGATTTAATCATTTCCATTCCTGAAGACACTCCTTACAGAAAACTGAAGGAAACGCTAATTGCAAGAATGTCATTATCCCAAGGAGAACGTTTCATGCAATTATTGAGTAGTGAACACCTAGGAGACCAGAAACCATCACAACTTCTGAGGAAATTGCAACAACTTATTGGAGATACTCAAATCGATCAGTGTTTTCTTCGGGAAATATTTCTACAAAAACTTCCCAACAATATTCAAGTTATGCTTTCTTGTTATCTAGATAGCACTGTTACTATCGAAGAATTAGCGAGTAAAGCCGATAGCATCATGGAAAGTGCAATAGATTGTTTGAACTTCACGCACAATCCTGTGACACACAGCAATACAGTATACATCTCAGCTGAGCTGGAAGAGTTGAAGGACCTCGTTAGTAGAATGTGTCAAGATCGTTCGAAATCCAAACCTTTCTCACAATCTATGGATTCCAAAAAAGATGGACCTGTTTCATGCTGGTATCATTCATCATTTGGTTCAAGAGCTAAGAAATGTATGGATCCTTGCTCTGAGTAGGAAAACTTCAAGTTGCAGCATCAGTGACAGCGAATGCTGCATTTTATGATGATAGCCGTTTATTTCTCGTCAGAGACAATAGAACTGGATTCCAGTTTTTGGTCGACACGGGAGCTCAAGTGAGCTTATTACCAATCAGCAAATTCGAACAAAAAAATGAAAGTTTTCGTTATTTCTTATCTGCTGCTAATAATACAAACATCAGGACCTTCGGCGATCATGAAATGTTGTTAGATTTCGGTTTAAAAAAGAAATTTTCTTGGAAATTCGTCATAGCTGATGTCAAACATTGTATTGTGGGAGCAGATCTCTTACGGTATTTCAATTTATTAGTCGATATGAAAAAGAACAGACTCTTAGATGCAGTAACATTTCATAGCGTTCTTGGCGAATTGTCATCGCTCACATCTACAGTTATTTCAGTTATTGACAAAGAACATAATGAGTTTAGTAATTTGTTACAGACATATCCAGCACTTACTCAACCCTTCCGGAAAGATCTTCCTATCAAACATAATGTGACACATTTTATTAAAACTACATGTGCTCCTGTCATTTCTCGTGTTAGACGTCTAGCGCCAGAGAAATATAAGATAGCTAAACAAGAATTTGATTATCTACTGGATACTGGCATTATCAGACCATCATCTAGTAATTGGTCATCTCCTCTCCATTTAGCTCCAAAGAAAGTTCCAGGTAAATGGCGTGCTTGTGGTGATTATCGAACACTGAATAACATCACAGTTGTTGATGAGTATCCGTTGCCACATATTCACGATTTCACTTCGTACTGTTCGAATGCAACAATATTCTCAAAAATAGACCTAGTCAGAGCATATCATCAAATTCCTGTTGAACCACCTGACATTCCAAAAACAGCTGTCGTGACCCCTTTCGGATTATTTGAGTATACCAAAATGAGCTTCGGTCTGAGAAACGCTGGACAGACTTTTCAACGTTTCATTAATGAAGTAACAAGAGGTTAAGAGAACTGTTTTCCCTACCTCGATGATATACTCATCGCGAGCTCCAACGCAGAGGTCCATAAAAAACATTTGAAGTGTCTTTTTGATCGACTTATTTCGTTTGGAAAAATTGTCAATTCGGATAAATGTACATTTGGAGTGAGTGAGATTGATTTATTAGGTCATCACATTGATAGCACCGGAATCAAACCACTGAGGAATAAAATCGATGTCATTTTAAATTTTCCTAAACCAAACTCGCAACATAAGCTTAAGGAGTTTTTAGGAATGATAAATTTTTATCATAGATTCATTCCAAACTGTGCTTCAGTCTTACAACCAATTCATAAACTCATTGTTCATGGCAAACATAAAAAATCCTTCATTTGGGATGAACGTGCGTTAGGAGCCTTTGATGCAATAAAACATATTTTAGCTAATGAAACTCTGCTAGTTCATCTGATACCTGGTGCTGCCTTAAATATAATGGTTGATGCATCAGACCATGGTTGTGGAGCAGTTCTCCAACAACTTGATTCAGACGATTCGTGGAAACCTCTCTGTTTTTTCTCTAAAGCATTTGCTCCAGTTCAAGTCAAATACAGCACCTTCAGTAAGGAATTATTAGCTATCTATTTGGCTGTTAAAACATTCCGTTACATGATTGAAGGTAGGAATTTTCACATAATGACAGATCATAAGCCTCTTATATATGCTCTGAAATCATCTTCAGATAGATATTTGCCGCGTGAGCTCAGACAGTTAGAATATATCTCTCAGTTCACAACAGACATGAGACATATTGAAGGCAGTCAAAATTGTGTAGCGGACGCTTTATCTAGAATTCAGATCAATAATATCCTAGAGCATGACATTGATATCAATGAATTGATTGAATTACAACATTCGGATCAGGAGGTGGATTCATATTTGAAATCAAGAAAAACTTCTCTCAAACTTCAATTAGTAAAGATACCAAATTCAGATAAATCTGTTTACTGTGATTTATCGAAAGTGGTACCAAGACCATTTATACCACATCATTTCAGGCACAAAGTATTCGAAATTCTCCATTCATTCAATCATCCTGGGATAAAGTCAACTCAACGACTGATTTCAGAGAGATATGTTTGGCCGGAAATGAATTCAAACATACGTGATTGGGTTAAGCATTGTATTCACTGTCAAAAATCTAAAATTCAAAGACACACAGTATCACCATTAGTTAATTTCATACCCCCAGATGCGAGATTCGACGAAATCCATATCGATATCGTCGGATCGTTGCCAGTGTCTCATGGATATAAGTATATTTTGACGTGCATAGACCGATTCACTAGGTGGCCTGAAGCAATACCTATAGTAGATCCAAGTAGTGAAACAATCGCACGAGCTATTATGCATTCGTGGATATCTAGATTCGGAGTACCCTCCTCAATAACAACTGACCGAGGAGCTCAGTTCGGGTCATTTTTGTGGAAAAATCTGATGAATATTTTAGGAACACGTCAAATGAGAACGACTTCCTATCATCCTATCAGTAACGGAATGATAGAGCGCTTTCATAGGCAGTTGAAAGCTTCGATCATGGCAACTGGGAATTCAATCAATTGGGTTGATGCACTCCCTTTAATCCTTCTAGGTATCCGATCTACTTTGAAAGAACCGGTGATGTGTACCCCAGCAGAGCTGGTATATGGTACAACACTACGATTACCTGGGGATTTTCTAAACTCATTCCATATGGATCATTCACCTCAAGACATAACTCAATATGTTACAAAATTGAAATTATGTATGAATCAGCTCAAGAGTAATTTCACTCATCACAAAAATTCACCAAAAAATTTCACTCATCCAGATCTGTTCACGTCAACGCACGTTTTTGTTAGAAGAGATTCAGTGAAGAAACCGCTTCAACAACCCTACGACGGTCCTTATGAGGTGCTTGAGAGGAATGATAAATTTTTCACACTAAATATGAAATCAAGGTCTGACAACATTTCAGTTGATCGTTTGAAATCTGCTTACGTTGAATGTTGATTTTTTGGTAAATATTCAGCTGAGTTCCTTTGTAATACCATGGTATTTATAGTTTATTTTCTTGTGTCAGAAATTGTCAAATTTCTTGGGGGAGAACTATGTAGTGAAGTTGATTGTATTAACTGTGATTATGATCACACGGTATATTGGTAGATGACAATAGCTAGACAACTTGTCAAATTGATAAATCATCAATCAACTCAAACAGATGTTCTCTATAATATAATATAGAATTTCTATATATATAGAACCGCTACAAGGTCTTCGTTTTATCTCATAACGAGAGGAAGATCTTCTGAAACAATCACTCCCAAGGACCTCTGGGAGTCACTAGTCGAATTGTGAAGCGCCATACTCGAGAACAACATACAGAAGATAGCTGTTCCAAAGCTGGGGTGTGGTCTGGATGGCTTGAATTGGAGAGTTGTGAGGAACACGCTGGAGGTTGTATAAAGATCAATCAGAGTTGAAATTCTGGTATGCTGCTGGATAACAATCAGAATGCATTCCAGGAGGAATGCGTTTCAGGAAGTGGGCAGTGTCATGATATTCCCCTGAGAGGGGTTCTAGAAACATCAGCAGGAAAGCATGAGTATAACGATCATCCTGTAACACGCATCTCAGATTGTTCTTCAACATCCCAATGATTCCTACATGTACCAGCCTATTTCCAAACATTCAATATATGTTGCGGTGACAAATAACGTGACAGAAGATAGAGCAATGTTCTAGAAATAATGGATGAAACAATTAGAGAGAGAGGTACTGTTCTAAGAAGCTTCTAGAACAAGAACCAGGGTACGAAAAATCATTCGAGAACGTTCTCGTATGAAAGCCTACCAAGGAATCTCATATATAAACGGCCAGACAACTGCCGTCAGTCAGTCAATATGAATTGGTGTTTCTTTAGTTCGGATAAATCAGTTGAAAAATAAATAGTGTCGTGTTTGCTTCTGCACCCTAATAACGTAACAATATGTAAGATACAGGACGATTAGATACCTGGATCAGATGGGATATCTGAAAAACATATGACTTCACATCATAACACTCGAAAGGTTCTTCACGGCGATATCTGAAAACGATATGGCTACCGATGATCTGTGACAGACCCAACAAACCAACAGAAAAAAAATACATCACAAATTCCAATCAATATCCCTCATAGAAGCTAAAGGCATAGCCTTACCTGCCATTAAAAATGACTAGTACTTCGGACACAAATACATTGATATGCAGAGTTTTAATGTTTGCGAGATATCAATAAAGGATGATGAGCCGTGAATAACCCATATTTTAATGTTATCTCCCATAAAGCAAGTATATGGCCCTCCTAATAATACTGACCATAGATACTTCTTGTCTTTCTGTACGACATCGTTACTAATGATGCTAGATAGATGATACTTGATAGATGCCACGTGACACATGAGGCTTCCGGCAGATGATGTATAATGTAGAGGAGAAATTTCACGCATGCGTCGAAACGTGAGGGGAATGTTACAAAAACATTACGATTCGAATAATGCTCCAATAAGATAATATGAGGATGGCGCACCATCCTGACCGAATGAAATATTAACAACATGAACCAATTATGAATTGATGTCTTAGAAACAAATATTCGAGAAGACTAATGCTCACGGCGAAAAATGATTAAATCTCTTGTTACCATTTTCAGTCAGTTTAAGTATTCTATCCTCTTCGAGGTTCGCATGAAGAATGGAAAATCGAATCTGTGTTATCATTCGAAATATTGCCCAACTTCATCGATATTGAATTATCACAAGGTAACATTTTTCTTCAACCGAAATGAAGATACCCTATGCTGATTATAAATAGGAATTGTATTCAAATAGTATATGACACATAGTTTCATCACGAAAGCTGCTTCAAAAAAACTAGGATCTTCATTTCAGATAAAAAGCTTCTCTACACTATACTGATACAACCTATTTAAGAAAACTGTTTTACATATGGGTTCAGCATTCACACATATACTTTGATGCTCCTAGATTCCATCCAGAGAAGCAAACCATGCGCCTGGTGGGTTGTGTCACACTCACTTCCTCTTGAGAAATATTTCAACATCACAATTGAGTTGGCGACCTCTCACTTTTCTACATATTCTTCCACGGAACATGTTTACTCTTCAAGAATATTGAAACATCACAGAAGAGTTGGTGCCCTTTTATACAGATACTCCCACAAGAAATGATGTTCAGGAATCTCAGTTATAATTCCATCACTAGCAATACCAGTTAGACGAACACAGCCAGTCCAGACAATACATTCTTCAGACGTCAACCTTGAAATATGTCGAACAAATCTGTACCAAAACACTCGAAAGTACTACGCTCAACACATCAGGAAGTATTTTCAAGATATTTCAATGTTCAATACCTCAACTCCTCTAACCTTGATGTTTCACGAACATAATAGGCATTTTTTTCCGAGCGCTTCAGGTGTTGGAAAAATAATTAACTGACACCCATCGTGGTTCCAATGATTTGAATGACGTAAACCAATTATGAATCGAAGTCGTAGACAAAAATATCCGAAAAGACAAATGTACACGGCAAAAAACTATATACCTCTTGTCAGGTGGAATGTCATCCAATTTCATCGGTAAAAAATAATCAGCAAGTACCATTCCATTTCAACCGAAATGCAGATACCATATGTTTATCCTGAACAAGAAATGCAATCTAACAGTATACGGCACCCAGATTCATCACGAAAGTTGCTACACAGAACTAGGATTTTCATTTCAGGCAACGAGCTACTCTACGAAATACAGATTTGGCCTCTCTCAGAACACGGTTCCACATATGGGTTCAGCACTCACACATATACGCTGATGTTTCTAGCTCACATTCAGATAGACAAGCCATACGTCCGGTGGGTGGTGCCACATTCACTAACTCTTGAAAAACACCGAAACACCACAAATGAGTTGGTGACCGTTCACTTTCCTACAAATACTTCCACGAGAACTGTTGATACTTAAATAAAATTATAACATTACAGAAAAGTTGTTAGGAATTTCTTGCCTGTGATGTTTCAATAGTTTTAATAAATTGAAATCCTTCGTGAAAGTATCTGTGGAAACGTGACGACTCATTCGTGATGTTTCAATGTTTATCCAGAATTAGTGGGTGTGGCATCACCTACCAGGCGCATGGCTTGTCTCTTTGAATGAAATGATCGCAAAATCCACCTACGGCTCATGCTGCAAACTTCATTCTCGAGAAAAGTTTACATTCCGTGCGAGTTATACACTATAATTTTCCTACGGCTGTAATAGATAACAGCGGCATTTTCGATTCCGTTGTCTAACATTACTCGCCAAAGTACGGTACCTTTATCACCTCTATGCATTATTTTTACTTGACCTGACCTGTCTACCCCAATTTATGAGGCTGCAGCTCAACGAAAATTTGATGTTAGTGAAACATTGGCATGGTATGAAATCAAAGCTCAAAATTTAATGACATTTTCGTGACGATTCCGTGACGTTTATGATACATATTCGTGACGTTTTCGTGTTCCGTTTGTCTCTCTGGATGAAAACTTGGAGCATTAACGTATCTGTGGCTGCTGAACGCGATATGTGAAAACAGTATCCTGAAACAAATCGTATCTGTATTTTGTAAAGTAGCTTGTTGCCTGGACTAAAAATCCTAGTTTTTGTGTAGCAACTTTCGTGATGGATCTGGGTGGCGTATACTTTCAGATTACAATTCTTGTTCAGGATAAGCATGTGGTATCTTCATTTGCAGTAGAAAAAACTGGTACCTTGTGATCATTTTATATGAATAAAATCTTGAAAACATGGATCGGAGGACCCTTGGAGACGCTGAATCTGATTTTGATAAAAAGGGTTCATTCCAATGACTCTGATACATCTTGGGTATTTTCTTTATGGGAGAGTATATACGCTGTTCTACTGATGATCGATTCTGATGCGATTTTCGAAACACGACTATCGTTGAATTCGTGCCAGATGTTCGAGTACGGATGTTTACAGCTGGCTGTATAGTGACCACTGTTGATGGTACTGCTGTGGTTCCGAATACACGTTCATCGGCAGCCTGATGACTCAAATGCAGTCTGTCTATTGGTACATCAACACAGATTTCCAGTTTTTGTATGAACCAATCCAGCGAGAAACGTTTCAGATGGATGACAAAAATTTCAGGAAACCTCTGAATAGGAAATGACTTCGTACATTTGCGCCTTTCCTTGCATTTGGAGCGAGTAGGCTTGTTTTCGCCATCCAATGACTACTCTCTGGTGAATGTGTCTAAGCACTGGAACAACTGATTTCGCGCTCTTGCTGTGGTATTGCAAATGACAAATCCCAAAAGGGATCGAACGTTACTGAGAACTAGCCGCAATACGTGCATTTCAATTAAATTATTCACTATCTTCGAATTATCGGTTGTAGAGCAGAGAGAGGGACAAATTACATAGGGCGTTGAGTGTTGGTAATTTCGAATGACTGATCTGGAATTCCCAACAGGTAAGCCATATGTGAGTTGGAATTTTGCTTCTTGACGGAATGTTGACATGTGAACCAATATCTGTCTGTTATGTACTGCCGAGCGTATGGAATCTTACAGGGCTCTACTTGAGGTTTTCAATTCAAAATTTGGGTATCAAAATAAGTGGAACAGAATGTGAGTTGGAATTCGGATTTTTGACGGAATCGAGGTCTTTAAAAATCGCAACAGGTTGAGTACAATGTGATTCCGTTTTGCGAATATTGTTATTCTTGAAGAATTGCCAGAAGGTCTCAACGTTGTCGGAAAATCGCCCTGTGATTCGAAATCGCCCTTCACACGGCAAGTAGAAAATTCTGGTCGCACAAATTAGCATCATGATAATATGTCATTAACTCAGATATTGCCACAATCTATGAAAATGTGCATTTATTTCACATAAGAATATATTTAATCGATGGAAACTCGTGGAAAGACAGATTGGCGATATAATGATCCGCGTCAGTATGATTGCTAATCAGTTATTATCCGCAAATAAACAGGAACATTGTCACCCACGAGGTTCCGTGTTGGGACCCCTAATATTCTTATTGCTCATGAATGATCTACCGTCGTTTATTCCCGACTGCCAAATCGTTATGTATGCTGATGACATTTCACTCATAGTATCTGGCAGCAACGCTGATGACTTCGAAGAAAAATAAACACAATACTAAGAGCATATCAAGAATGGTGCTATAAGAATATTCTTCTTCTGAATATAGGTAAAACAGAATGCATATATTTTTCACAAAGAAGGACACCGCCAAATAATCTAACAGATGTATTGCCCACAGACACCTTTTCCACTCACAACAGGTTCTTAGGAACCAGAATTGACCACTGTTTATATTGGGAACTCCAAATAGACCATGTATGCAAAGAACTTCATACTTCCTATTTTGTTATTCGACAGTTGAAAAACTTGTTCACTTTGATACACCTGACAAATGTTTACTATGCAGTGGCATATTCCCACCTATCATTCGATGTTATTGCTTGGGGAGCAGCAATAGGAGTAAATCGAGTATTCGTGTTACAAAAAAGGTTGATAAGACTATTATTCGACCTGGGCTCGAAGAATTCTTGTCGCACCTATTTCGTAAACAAGCGTATCCTAACTATTCATTGCATATATATTCACAGCAAAATGAAATATATTGAAAAGTATATTGCATTTTTCCAAAAGAAAAAACTAGAGAATAAGATCTACAACACAAGACAAAATCACCATCTGAAAACAGAGCAACACTCCACGTCATTGTATAAAAAATCTCCACACTATGCTGGTATTACTCTCCATAACAAGTTACCTGCTCACATCAAAAATGTTGAAACCTGCAGCAAATTGAATCCAATTTCAATTCGGTGGAAGCGTTTCTTATCGAAAATGCTTACCATTCTATAGAAGTATATATAAATATGAAAATCTCCATCAATGTTAGTGATAAAGTGTTAGTGATAAAGTGTTAGTGATGGAGTGTTAGTGATAATCTGTTTCACATGTGTCGTGTTTTAAAATGTTATGTTAATGATACTTTTTTTTTTCATACATCTATCGAAGATGTTTGAACTTCTCTTTTATCTTTGAAAAACCACTGTGTCAATGCAGGGTTACATTATTTTCCATTGTACTGACGTTCATATATATACACTGTATATCTTACATGATAAAAACTATTTTATTCTATTCTATCTGAATGATTCATTCCAATAATGGCTCGAAGAAGGATTGAAATAAATAGGAGGTAATGTGGAAAACATTGCATTCTGAGAGTCCTTCTTGAACTCGTGAAAACAAATATAAAATATTCTCAAGGTGGGTGAGTGTCGTTATGTTACATGATATTGTCTCATCAGTGTGTATGATTCGGTTCAACTTCTGAAGATGATTTGAATATTTCTACAATGTTTCCATTTTTATTGCAGATGCATTTCGATGCAATTGATAAAAAAGGAATTCTGACTACACAAGAATCCATCAAGTTGTCCGATCTGCATGCTGATACACCGTATCCTATAAGTCCACTTCGTGTCGTCAAGATGCGATTTGGTAATAGCATCCTCATCGAGCTGTCTTTGTCAAACAAAGTGACACATTTTATGGAGGAAGAAGAAGCAAAATTAGTTTCAGGCAAGTATTTCCAAAAACCGAAGGAAGCTTTCCAATTCGAGTTGATCGAAACTGCGAAGAAATAGCGTTTTGAGTGAGTACGTTACAAAATGGAATTCTGATGATATTCAGATATGGACACTCAGTATTGTTGCCGTTGTGGAAGATAATATTGTTTTTGTGAAAATTCTATGGGTCTGCATGTTTCTTTTTCTACTCCATCAAATCTCCAAGCAGCATACAATTCAAAACCGTCTGATGGAGAAAATATACTAGGACTCGATGTACTGTACAGAAACGTTACAAGATAGTCTATCTGGAAATTCATCGACAAATCAATTTGAAAATAATTATATGCAGGAGGTTTTAGTACTGACTAGAATTGATCTGTGGTATTCAAATCATCCGGACCACTAAAAAAGAAACATTCCAACTCAGATAATTGTAAGGTATGGACTTGTCAGAACTAGAGTCACTGGATGGTATTAGTTTGATAAGAGTTCGGACACAGGAATGACAACAGTTAGGGTTTTTGAATGTTTAGATTTATAAAGTTACACACCTTGCATTGTGACAAGAGCACCATAGTCGTCCCGCACTTTTTCATTCAAAATTTTATGAATTTGACAATTCATTTTATAAACGTCAGAATTGAAATGAAATTCCATAATTATTATACTTTCGAGATAAAAGCAGCTATGGAAATCACTTGCTGTATAATAAATTGTGCCAATTTTGAAACAAATGGATATCATTCATTCCATTTTCCAAATCAAATATCAAGCATTCGCTTATGGAAGGAAGATATGAATCGGCCTGGGTGGAAAATCAATTTGAAGACGAGCGAAATTCGTGAGGTACTCATTGAAATTCACTTCTTATAACAGCATCTGATTAGAATGAATCTATATTCTAGGCCCATTTTCAAACAGAAGATTTCAAAATCTGTTTGAGAGAATCTGCTGTTCCATCAATTTACAAAGCAGACGATTTCAAGAACAAAATTCCATTATTATCATCACACAAAATACAAAACAAAATAATCATGGAAAAAAGGGAAATGATCGCAAAATTACATTATGAAATTGAGAATTTGAAAACGAAACTAAGAAAAGCAAGTAAACTACAACGTGATATATTATTGAATGGCGTTTTTGGTGCTGACCGCGAATTCGAAACTCAACAGTGAAAACTGAATAGATATTTATGTATCAAGAGAATTATTATAAGGGCATTAATTACGCTGGAGGTTATCGTTTTGGAGATATTTTCTATATCGATATCGATCCATGTTAGGGCGCTAAGTGAAGTTGCTAAGAACTTAAGAAAACCAAGTATTTGGTAGGTCACGTCAAAATAAATAACTTTTTCCCCATGAAATCTTTATCGAAAAATGATTTGTTCTCTGTATTTCAACACCCTCTATCTCCGAAATAAAGCATTTCCAGACACAAGTTTATATAGACTTTATTTCTTAAAATTGTCTCAGGAATTCTTCACATACAACAAGAAATCATAGCTATATATTTATCCATATGTATATATTCTCTGATATTAAAATGTTGTTACATGCATTTTTTTCATTATATAAATCTTGCTCTGCTAGAAGTGTATCACTATGAATTGAAGTAAGTGTTTGTACCCTATATCCATTGTCCATCTACGGCTATGATTGATTTGACAGAAAATATAACCTCTAAAATCGTATCTGACAATCATGTCTTATTCTTTTATTCACCTAAACCATTGTATTATAGGAAATAGAAAAGGACAAAAGTTCAGCTGTGTCCGAACTCTTATCAAACTAATACCATCCAGTGACTCTAGTCAGAACCACCCAGGCAGAAGAAATTTTTTGACAGATTTTCCAACATATATAATGATTTTCAAAGTGCTATCAGTAGGTATATTACTATTGTACGTTGGAATCGAGAGTTGTCGTGTCATAAGAAGAAGTGAATAATTTTTTCAATGAAACATCCAAGCTGCTTCCAGATTTCACTGATTCAGCAACCGAAAAGCACTAGATCAAATTGAATGATCACCATCAAAGGTTATCCAATAAAACTGTCAGAAGAACGCATATCAATATTCCATCTTCGGAAAACCTTCAAACTTATATCGGACACATGAAATGATTCAGAAAATTGAATAATGATTTTTGCATATTGCATGTTGGTAAAGGACTCAGTGTGACTCTAGAATATCGAGGAGAGAGAGGATCAGGTGGTAAGATATACAGTCGGCTTTTTAGGACGTATTCGCAAAGGAATAATAAAAAATTTGGAACCCCTCGATGTTGAACAGTTCTTGGAAGATTCATTATCTTTTTCCATAGACAGCATGAAGAGAATGTTGAAAACTCTCCATATTATGGAAGTTGATACTTGTGGTGAATTCTTGATGAATGATAAAAATGACGGAGTAATAATTGAAAAGGAATATCTCAACACGAAAAATTGTATCACTGACATTGGTGTTGATTTGAGAAATTGGTATGGAAACAATGTGATCGACTTTGTCTTGACTAAATAAGATAAGTTCCAAGAACGTGATGGTGGTTGGACTACACAAAATAGTGAGTTCAGAAGTCAATATCAACAGGGTAGAAATGAGGAATGGAGGTTCATCTTATATTTAACTTCCTAGCCAAATCTATGATGAGCGAGCTCGTG
The DNA here is from genome assembly GCA_918026855.4 of Phaedon cochleariae. Taxonomy (NCBI): domain Eukaryota; kingdom Metazoa; phylum Arthropoda; class Insecta; order Coleoptera; family Chrysomelidae; genus Phaedon; species Phaedon cochleariae. The sequence continues at coordinate 27,344,386 of OU896714.1, read as the reverse complement.
TCAATTTGAAAGATTCTGTCACTTCATGTTTATTCATTGCACAACGTAATTCTTCGAGAACTCCTTCGTATCCGCATAACAGTAGGGTTTTAGATGTGACAACTATTCAATTTTCTATGAGTTTGAACCAGATTTCAAAATTCGAAGTTTTAAACAATTTATCAATAGGCATTCAGGAAAGAACCATTTGTATCAGTATTCGTTTATACGAGTCGATGCAGAGATTTCGGTAGGATGTAATTCAATGTCCTGCGTGGCATTAGCCAAAGAAGTAGTTGTTTTTTTCTCGAAATCTACCATTGTTTTTATTTTATGAACATTGTGTGGAATTGACTTCGAGCATTTTGTATTTATTAACCATTTCATTCCACTTCGAGCATTTTGGCTATTTCGTAGTTGAAATTACGCCAGTCGGGCAACCTGCCACTCTAGTATGGAAATTTAAGTTTGAGTGATTCTTTCCTCTGTTCTACTCAGATGGCGTTACTTCCATTTTGTCGATGAAATACGCCTAGGGTTGCCTATAATGCCGACTTGATTTTTGTTTGGCTAGGCTTCGCTGAGTCGGCGGTCTTGGGACTACTGGCTGGAGACTACACTGCACTGATGAGAGTCAAAGAGGTCGAAACCGGTCTGTGGTTGTCTAGAGACCTGGTGGAATCGAAATCAATAGGCATTCAGGAAATCATCACTTGTATCAGTATTCGTTTATACGAGTCGATGCATAGATTTCGGGAGGATGTAATTCAATATCCTGCGTGGCATTAGCCAGGAAAGTAGTTGCTTCTCTCCCGAAATCTACCATTGTTGTTCATTTTATGAATATTGTGTGGATATGACTCCGAGCTTTTTGTATTTATTTACTATTTCATTCCACTCTGAGCATTGTGGCTATTTCGTAGTTGAAATTAAGCCAGTCGAGCAACCAGCCACTTCCGTATGGAAAAATTGGTTGGAGTGATTCTTTCCTCTGTTCTACTCAGATGGCGTTACTTTCATTTTGTCGATGAAAGACGCCTCGGGGTGAATATAATGCCGACATGATTTTTGTTTAGCTAGGCTTCGGAGTCGATGCATAGATCTCGGAAAGATGTAATTCAACGTCCTGCGTGGTATTAGCCAGGAATGTAGTTGCTTCTCTCCCGAAATCTACCGTTGTTGTTCATTTTATGAACATCGTGTGGAAATGAATTCGAGCTCTTTGTATTTATTAACCATTTCATTCCACTTTGAGCATTGTGGCTATTTCGTAGTTGAAATTACGCCAGTCGGGCAACCAGTCACTCTCGTATGGGAATTTTAGTTGAAGTTATTCTTTCCTTTGTTCTACTCAGATGAAGTTACTCTTATTTTGTCGATGAAAGACGCCTTGGGGTAAATATAATGCCGACTTGATTTTCGTTTGGCTAGGCTTCGCTGAGTCGGCGGTCTTAGGACTGCTGGCTGGAGACTACACTGCATTGATGAGAGTCAAAGAGCTCGAAACCGGTCCGTGGTTGTCAAGCGACCTGTCTGGATTTAAATCGATAGGCATTCAGGAAAGAATAACTTGTATCAGTATCCGTTTATACGAGTCGATGCATAGATTTCGGGAGGATGTGATTCCATGTCCTGCGTGGCATTAGCCAGGAAAGTAGTTGTTTTACTCCTGAAATCTACCATTGTTGATCATTTCAAGAACATTGTGTGGGGAAATGACTTTGAACTTTCTGTATTCATTCAAGTATTGAATTGGTGGGAATTGAACGTCTGAATAACGTGTTTATTCCTGTTTATTCCATCTTCAACCAAATTTCAACGTTGAAGTTTACAACAATTGTCGTTCTTACCACAATTCCAACCGTTATTTAACGTTCCATCAACTTGTGTTTACTGGGATTGAAGGCATTCAACCGTTTTTGGCACCGAAAACTACGATTATACGGTTTACCACATCAGCTATGTCACCTCTCATAGAGTTTTCTTTTAGGCAGATCGCTCCATGCCGTGGTAGACGGAGTATCGTCTGATACCATTGCCATCAATTCCGTCAAATCGACAAGGATCAATTTTGGCATCATTATCGTTCCAACTTCATATCAACGATCTATTGAGAGCAATCACTTGCCCTATCCCTATATGGAGATTTTGCGGAAATAACAGTCTGTTGAATCAACAGTTCAGTTAAATTCAACCTCATCTATGTCTGGTACCACCATCTCGACCAATACCACTATTTCTATGCTAGATACCAGCATCAGTTATACTCTCTTATTGAAAAATCATGCACGATCCATCGCAAAAGCTACTTCACAAAAAATCATGTTCCGTGTGAAATTTTACTTCACATATCGATAGCATCTTATGATCTACAAAGCACGGATTCGTCAGGTTTTAGAAATATGTTCTCATGTATGGGTTCTAGTACCCAACCATACGCTGATGCTCTTGAATCCCATTCATGAAGAAACCATTCGCCTGGTGGTGATGCCACACCAACTAACCTCACGACCTCATCAGAACACCGTAGAGGAGTCGGAGAACTTCTGCTTCTCTATAGATACTACAACAAAAAATGTTCCTCAGAAATATCTGCTATAATTTCATCACTTACAATACCAGTCAGGCAAAATCGACAGACCTAGTCAGAACATTCTCCCAACGTCAACCCTTGGAATTGTAAAACAACACTCTACCAGAACTCGTTCGTCTGTGGAACGGCGAAGCTTTGTAATTTTCTGCCAATGGAAGTATTCTCAAGAACTAACAACCTCCAAATGCTCAAGATAATTTCAACACTCACCTCCTCTTTTTATACTTTCTATGTATGCAGGATGTTCCACGAACATAAAAGGATTTTTTTTCTGTGCGTTCCAAGCGATATTGAGAATTCGACAAACAAATTTTCAGAAAATTGGTACTGAATATATAAATAAGCATCCATTCATCATATCAATGGAATCAGAAATACTGGTTTAAATCTGAATACGTTCAATGAGAATATCTCGCGAAATAATGGAGTTGGAAGAACACCATTCGGCACGATGGCTGAAGAGTCAGGGGAAACTAGGACCTCCATATGTCGGTGAAGGCACGAGTCACCCTTCAGGCGCTTCACACCCTGAATTCAAAATGTCAAAAGGCACTATCTTCCTCGTAATATTTTAGATCAAAGGTCTGATTCTGTTGAATTCACCTGTACAAGAATTCTTTTTATTCAATAGAGACAATCACAAGATCATCCTTGAATGGATTGTACTTTGTTAATATTAAATTTTATCCGATCATATGATCAAATTGCATTCCATTCTGTTCTGGATTTTTATAAATTATAGAGTGAGTCTTGTGAAATCTCATGAACCGGAATAGGTATATAATTAGAATTTCCGAACATTTATCATTCTCTAGGTGTAGTTATATAATTAGCCATCTACACCTGTCAGAATATAATGATCAATAATTCATATATAAATTGCTACAACGAGAACTATATTTATAATCTAGAGATATAATTATTTAGTTGGTAGAATCAAGTATTACACGATTTTGATCGAATGATCATCAACTAGAGCACTTCACTATCACCAATATCACTCAGTTATATTCAACGATATTCACAGAACCCTCGATGATTTCATCTGGACCCTGAAGGAATTAAATGGTCAATCCTCAAAGTTTTGGAACTAGTGAATGAGTTTGCTCTTTCTGTGAGTATTACTACTAACGAGAATCACATCGAAAGAATGCTAATCTTGAAAAATTTTTATATTGGATGGTATTCAAATGATTCGAAATGATAATATATCTTGAAGAGCTATTGTTCAAATCGTATATCGATAAAATTTCCATAGATTGTGTATGCTTCCCTTTGGTATAGAATAAATTTGTATGAACATTTCATGGTCAAAAAATTTCAGATTGATACTTAACAAAAAAAAATACTGATAATTTGTTGATTTAAGTGGATGATATCGATGATACTTCAGTTTCTTCCCTATTAAGGGGTAGAAGACGGGGTAAATATTTGAAATTCCAGAACGGACTCCGTCTTTCTCACTAAATATCTCCGCCTCGCTCGTTCGATCGGCGCATCTTATTACCGCGAAGAAGACATACGAGGGGATGTCCAAGATTATTCGAGAGCGAAATATAGAAAAGTAAAGGGTTTTTAGATGCTGTGAGATAAGTTGCCGTGAATTCTCCTCGGAATTCTCAAAGCTGCTCTTCTGTATGATAGTTAGAAGGGTCATTTTATAGCATGAATGCGAAACTGCTGTATTTTTTCTCACGATGATTTCATCAAAATTCTCTTGATCAATTCACCATATTTCTAGACTTTTGAGTGAAATATAGGAATTTCCACAAGGATACAAGGATTATATTGTTATTGAATATATTCATCAGTTTGCTGTATATTGACCAATATGAGGAAGATGCTACTAGAAACTATAGGACAAATTTGATATATACAGGGCGATTCATGAAGAGACTCACATAGCCAAATGGTGAATAGGGGAAACAAAACAAGTTGAGATTCCATGTATGAAAGATTCTGTTGGCCTTCAATAACGAAGATATTATGTGAAATTGCCATATTATAATTTCAATGGCCGACATTTCAGATATGATTCATCCCAATTAGGTAGCGACGTTTCTTTATTCAAGATGGCATATTATAAAAAAATCAGATCCGAAAAATTCATGTTCTCTTGTTATATAGAAAAAGCTCATTTTATGATCAGTTTTCTAGAAACATTTCATCAGATTCAGGAAGATCAGACATAATGCCATAAGAACTGCTCTTCAATTTGCACGACACACTTTGATCGGTTCATTAAAAAATATGAAACAAAAACGTTCGAATGAATTTTCAATTTGAACCTAGCTGATAACTCTCTCATTTCAACTGGATTCATGTGAATTTACGATAGGAATCGACATATTTGAGTAGTTGATAAGAAACCACAGAACTGCTTTTTTGGTGATTTGAAATGTTCGTTTTTGATCGAAATCGTGACTTGTTTCTATTTACAAATATCAATGAAGTAATAATGAAATAGTATAGGCGGTGTTTTTCATCATTTGACGTGATGTGACTTCTGTTGATAATCCGAAAAGATGGGTACTGGTGAAAGTATGGCATGAAGATTTCACAAAAGTGTGCTGCTGGGCAACACCACGACGAGTGGTATTTCAACACAATTGAGTTAACAATGAAAGCCAGAATCATGAGAACATATTCAGAACGGAGTTGTTATTTGCTAGGGAGAGAGAATTTTCTATAAATGAGCGATTCGTATTCTGCCGACAGATATAATTATTTTATGCCAAACTGACAGACTTTGCTCCGCTATCCATGGTTATACATCTTCGAAAACACCAACGCTGATAGACCAATCAGAATTGAAAGACCGCTTGTGTTTTCGCGATTACACACGTTCCCAGGTAGCACAGGTTAGTGGAATGACGTCATAATGACGTCTTTTTTAGGTCATTATTGGTCAATGACGTCCTCGACTCCAGAGGGACCTAAAAATGACGTCATATTTCATGACGTCTTATTGACGTTCAATATTGGACGTCTTAATGACGTCCCTACAAAGTCGTATATTCGACCAAATAAGAAAAATCAGTCGCTTTCTTACTTTTTCATCGTTTGTTAATTGTACGTACTGAATTTGTGTTTGTATATAGAGTGTTTTCGTGAGTACTGATGAACAAATTTATTTTCAGCCAAATTATGCATTTTTGAGGAATCTGCTGAAAACGGTCGATTTTCATTTTCAATTTGCCATATATTTATGAGAAAAATTGAATATACATACATGATGATCCACGTTTGAGTTATGACCATAACGACAATTTTTTTTGAATAGAGCACCTTATATATATATTACTCAATCTTTGGAATAACCATGGGAAGCGGAATTCGAAAATGTTCAACACAATCATGTGGATTGTATAGGTAAGTGCGTCCAATAAATTAGATGCTCTCGTGAAGTAGTGGATAAATTCATTATTATCCAATATCTATCTATCTTATATATTTCTGAGAAAACAGGAGAGGCTTTTATTTCTAATTCGTCATTTATACGGAGGAATCATCAAATATACAGGATGATACACGTTTGTATTATGACGTACGCGACACATTTTTCAAACGGATATATATTATTGAATTTTCGTAATCAAATGTATATCGCACAAAGGGTTTGTATACAGGGCGTTCGTTAAATTCAGTTCTCTCGTAAAATTGGAACGCCATTAAAATATATAGATGACGTAATTTCTCCTACACGAATCATTCTGTATATATTGATTTAATATGAGATAAAGCTTGAATGAAAATAAAATTCTACGGCTTCGAGCATTATTCTCTAAAAAAAATGTTTTTTTAATTTTCAACAAATTCATTCGCAACTTCGCAAAAGAACTTAATTCAACGAACGCACTGTATACAGACTCATATATTTTTGAATCCAGCTTTAAATAGAGACTCCAAAAATCGAATAATTTATAGGGTGTTCCTTTGAAAAAATGGTCGTGGACGTTGTAACTCAAACTTGAATCACCCTGTATATTCAATTTTTTCTCAATATTGTTGGTAATTTAAAATAAAAATCGACCTATTTTGGGGGATTCCTCAGCAAGGAATGGTATGGTTATAATAGTACATTGATTGCATGGCTACTTTATTTTCTTCACGCGAGATGACTCAATTTAACGGACACACTGTATACAAACCCTATGTGTGATATATTTTTAAATTCATATTCCCATGAATATTTCAAAAATTGAATGTATCTTATATAGGTTATTCTTATTGTTTCCAATTGAAAAAATTGCCGCGGACGTCTTAACTTAAACGTGGATCACCCTGTATATATATGATTCTTACTTTCAAATGTGGCAAATCGGAAATAAAATCGACCTGCTGCAGAGGATTTTTCAGAAATGGATAGTTTAGCTAAAAATAAGTTTATTAGCTTACATCTCGCCGACGCTCGCTACATAATTTTAGGTACAAATACGAGTAGCTAACGATATTCTCATATAGAGATTCATAGGTAGTAGCGATAGCGCTAGGATTCAACAGGACTGCCTGGGAGGACCATCAACCAAGTTACCAAGTTACAAAATGAATGTCATCATAGGTTTGTGGTGTATTATCATGTACCAATAATACCGTATATGTATAAACCTCCTAATTTTTTTTATTTCGTCCTTTATTGGTCATTCTGCGAAGTCATTATGACGTCTAAGTATGACGTCATATGGCTGTGACATTTTGACGTCATTATAGGGTCTCTCAGACGTCATTTTTGGACGTCCACTTCGTCATTTTATGACCAAAAAATGACGTCAATTGGACGTCACTCTGCTACCTGGGTTGTGATATGATTGATCAGATCATGTAATAAACGAAATAAGTATATTGTTTAACGAGCACGGAAAGATAGTGATTTCCTACGAGAATAAAAGTTTGCAGCATGAGCCATATTGGCGAATGCTGCCATAATTTTTCTACGGCTATAATAGATAACAGCGACATATTCGATTTCTTCGGATTGCAGCCATTTGATTTCCTGTCAAGTAATGCTCATCTATTAGACAGCGATGTCATTGCTTCACATTTGACATTCCATGAGCGATGAGATTTTTTTGAAATAATAACCCAGAAAAACCACCTTAGAGTTTTCCGATTTCCTTCATATTTTAATGACATGATATTGTTTTGAGTACAATAAAATGGCGAAATTTCGAGTCGATATGTCAAAAGGTTCCGGAGAAATATCGATTTATGATTACCACAGAGTACAGACAAACAGACAGACAGACCACACACAAAAACCAAAGTTGCTCGAAATTCGATGGGGATCATTTTCTCCAAAGTATAACTATACCTCTATATCTCGCTTAGTTTCCGAGATAGCATTTTTGGCAAGTCCGTAGTATACTCCACTATAAGTATAGCGTAGTATAACCAATAGCCGTAGAAAGGTTTTACCCCTATACATATTCTTGGGTCTGTAAATCTTCTATGGTATTGAACATTGCAAACATTTGAACTTTCTCTATGTTTAGCATTTGAAAAATAAAGTGACATCTTGAGTGCAAGAATCACACGTCACATCATGAAATAAAAAATAGGGCACGGCTACTAATATCTATCTAGAATTTCGATCAAGAACTAACACTTCAAATCATCAAATAAATCAGTGTTAGTGGTACTGTGCTTTTTCTCGTTTGCTCTTTTCTGTCAATTTCTACCCAACAAAAATGTACAAAAAATCTATTTACATGAATCCAGTTGGAAGTACTGTTTACTTCATCAGTCAGGTCGAAATTGAAAATTCATTCGAACGATTTTGTTTCATATTTCTTCATTGAATCGGTCAAAGTGTCGTGCCCTGAAAATGAAGAGCAGTCCTCATGGCATTTCGTCAGATCTTTCTGATTCTGATAAAAATTCTCGCGAACAGTGATCACAAAGTGAACTCTTTAGAAATCAGTAAAACATGAATTTTCCCTATGTCCGAATCTGGATTTTTTCCATAAGGTGCCATCTGGAATAGTTTCGATAGAGAAACGTAGCTGCAAAATTTCAGCAAATTACGATGGGTCATTTGTCAAATGGCAATTTCACATCGTGGTAGATGGATTTTTTTTCATATACAGCGTCCCACACTTCAAAAAACGCTTTTCTCTTTCTATATTTTAGTTATTGGTCGTGAGATTTTTACCAAATTTGGACTGGTATTCTCTATCTGGGGTTCTATTAAATTAAAACGGGGTCGATTTTTCATGAGAAGGCATCTTTCAACACGGAAACGAACCTCATAATATTGTTCTTCATCGTTATGAGAATTTTCACTTGAATTCTATGGAGGGTATCAGCATCAGCATTTTTGCGAACGTAAATTAGTATTCTATGCAACGATCACGAGGAAACCATGTATATAGGAGTGTATTGATAGTTCAATATCATGATAGATTCATAGGTACCCTATTTTTTGTAGGACTACAAGTCGGAAGTGACAACTTCGATGGCCCGTATTGTATTTCCAATTTTTTTCAGACAATACGGGGAAATCTGAATAAAGTTATATCAATATGAAAATATTGATAGAGAAATTTGACATTTGCGACTAAGAACTTTCAAATTGCATCTCATCAAAAGTATTCATTACTCACCCTGTGTATTATAAATGATGTGAATGATTTTCGTAATCCGAGCGAGAACACAATATGATCAGATCGACTATCGGTGACTTCGATGCATGTATTACGCTATTCAATACTCGAGAACATATTATATAACCGCCATCGCATATCAACATAAATAGATATTTTGAATTGACTCGGCCGTACCAGTAAACCACCTGACGAAGCTACTGTATTAGCGAAACATGTCGTGTGTTTGAGAATTTTGTGAAGTTTTTACATAAATAGATATACCTACACTGGTACGCGTGCTTCCATGACGCGAGTCTGCCGGTTTACTCTTATCCCAGAAAGTGCCTAACTGGTCTATAGGAATTATCGCTCCAAAAATCAATTAATTTCTCACTATTTATATTTCAGCATTCTCCAACATCATAAGTACATGAATTGCATGAACTTTTGACGCATTCGCGTTGTCAGTATGATTTTCATTTGGAATTAAATGTCAAACAACTCAAGCAAGTGAGATAGAAACATAGACCCACTTGATCATACCCCGCAGTACTACGTGTTTTTATGGGCCAAAAATGTGTTATCATGATGAAAAGAACGTGTCTTCATTGGTTAAGATCTGTATCATGATATAAATCCGAGATAATTAATTCGCTTCTTACAAAATGGGAGTAGGAAAAATTATTCATTCGGAAAAGATGAGTTCAACAAAAAAAGTGGGCCTCGTTTTTTTTATGTAAACCATAATTTTCTACCTACTGGTGCTATTGAACGTTCCAGAATTTGCGGTTAATTAGAATTCATTATTTATTCGGGGCTGATAATGAAGAGAGAAATTTGACCCATTCTATAGTATTATAAAATTATTGAATTTTTGCACATGGGGGTTCGAAAACATGAGTAACATACTGTAAAGTTAGTTCCTACAAAAAATCCTGATTTATGAAACACATTTCAATTTCAATAAAAACGCACGGCACTGTCCATAATGATGTTTCTATTCCTAAAAACTGATCATATCAATGGTAATTCATACTAGTCCAAATTTGGTAAGAATCGCACGATTGATAGCAATAATAGCTGAGATATAGAGGAGTGGGGGCGTTTGAAGTGAGACATGCTGTATATAATTATATATTATACATATATCAATTCGTCTGTACCCCGTTCTGCTGTTCACCATTTGGTTATCTGAGTCTCCCCATGAATCACAAAAACCTGAACTTCGAAGTAAACACTCGAAACACTCGCGAAGTCTAGTGCTACCGCTACCGCAATTGGTCAAAAAGTTTATTTCACGAATCCCAATATAGGCGATATTTTCTATATAATACAAAATATCTTCTCTACCCTTGAGAGTCTCTACTTATGTGGAATTCGCCGCTTCAAAAAAAGTCTCTATATCGTCAACCGAAATGCGGCTCGCCCTTTTGCCGACAAACGACGTTTCACATCGCACCTATGACATCATCTGATGTTTTTATTTATCATTTCGGAGAGCAGGATTCACGAACATCGTGCTATACTTCCTTACTGGAATGCTAAAATTATCTTATAATCCCCATTCGATAATATAAAATAATGTATGGATATTGTGGACAGTATAAAAGTACCCAAGGAATAGGATGAAGAAACAGAAATGATGAAAAATGATATAGATAGCTGAAGTAAAAACGTAAATGTGTCGTACTTTTTGAATCACACTGGTAAAATCTCAAAAACGCAGAATAAGCCTGTATTCCAATATTGAAACACAGTTTTCAGCATTCTCCGGTGAGGACGCTAGGAATCGGTGTCGAAATATTGGAAAACATGGGATCGCGCGCCCCCACTTTTCCCCCTCTAAAAATTTGTTTTTCCTGAAACAAAAAATACTGGGCTCTTCACAAAGGATGAACGGATGTTTCTCTGGAAGCGGATTTTGAGTTTTTGTCTTAGTTTTTTCAAAAAAAAATTCTGAATATACTCGAAAAATGCAATGTTCATGATTTTTTTGCAGAATATCGGTGAATTTTCTCAAAATTCTGCTCCCAGAGAAACCTAGATATTTCAATTCTCCATCTCATCATATTTTTTGTTTTCCGAAAAAATCAATATTGAACAATGAAAAGTGGGGGCGGAGAAAACATGTTTTCATTGCACTGATGCATGGTGTATCCTCCTCTTAAGTTCACCAAAAAATTCCTTCAATTATTATCAAAATACATTATGCAGGAAGCAAATATCGGGATCAGTAGGGATACAAGAAATTGAACATTTCTCTCTAGTAGGAATAATGACTTCCACATCTGAAATATACTTAAAACCAGAGCATCTGCACGAAACGATTAGCACTTTTTTGATATTATCGACTCTGCCTCACTTTCTTGTTTTTGTCTTCTCCTAATTTTTTCTTGTTATTGATTAAAATTGTTCATCTATCTATCTATCTATCTATCTATCTATCTATCTATCTATCTACCTATCTATCTATCTATCTATCTATCTATCTATCTATCTATCTATCTATCTATCTATCTATCTATCTATCTATCTATCTATCTATCTATCTATCTATCTATCTATCTATCTATCTATCTATCTATCTATCTATCTATCTATCTATCTATCTATCTATCTATCTATCTATCTATCTATCTATCTATCTATCTATCTATCTATCTATCTATCTATCTATCTATCTATCTATCTATCTATCTATCTATCTATCTATCTATCTATCTATCTATCTATCTATCTATCTATCTATCTATCTATCTATCTATCTATCTATCTATCTATCTATCTATCTATCTATCTATCTATCTATCTATCTATCTATCTATCTATCTATCTCCCGGTTTTAAAGTCGGGAGTGTCGGATTCTTACCGACTAAAACCTCTCCTCCTACTCTTGCTCTTCTCACTGGTACCACTTTCGCATAACTTCAGTGAGAGAGCTGTCTAGATAATGTCGTCTCTTCATCGTCTCCCTTCTCTCTCTTTTGTTTCTATTATCTCCCTGACAACCTTGTAGGAACGTTTCCAGTTCTCTTCAGTTGATGTGAGGTCTGCCATCATGTTCGCTGCATTGAAGGGCCTTCCAGTTCCACGGGTATATTCTTCCCGTTTCATATCCCAATACGGACAAACGAATAGCGTATGCTCTGCATCGTCTTGGTCGCCGCAGTACCTACATCTTGCCGTTTCTACTATTCCTCTTTCTTGTAGGTATTTTTCAAAGCAGCCATGCCCAGAGAGGGCTTGCGTCAGGAAGTAGTCTACCTCCCCATGTGCCCTGTCGATCCATTGCTCAATATCTGGTATCAGTTGTTGAGTCCATCTACCAGCACTGCTATTTGTCCACTTCTCCTGCCACCTGGACCTGACGTTGATTCTTGCTGTGGGTCTGTCGATTCCTGAGTATCTCTCTTGTCTTTCCCTTATCAATAATTCAATCGGCGGAATACCCGCTATAACACCTGCTGCATCAGTCGATATCGTCCTATACGCGCTGCATACCCTGATCGCTATTTTTCGCTGCACACTTGACAATTTTCTCATCAGTTTTTGATTAGCTGTTACCGTGTGCCAGGCTGGGGCGGCATATAGTATCTGAGAGTGGATAACGCTCGATAAAAGTCTTCGTTTTGATGCTCTCGGTCCTCCAATATTTGGCATGATACTAGAAAGCGCTGTTACAGTTTTCTCTGCTTTTTGAACTATCTTGGAAACTTGTTCGGCAAACGTGAGTTTTGTATCCAGCCAGACACCCAAATACTTTATTGCTCTCGACGGAGACACCATCACGCCTTGAACGTTGAAATGTATAGGGGCAATTTTTCTCTTGGTTGTAAGCAGGGTAGCCTCTGTTTTTTCTGGTGCGAGTTGCAGTCTCTTGAGTTCCATCCAATTTGATATTCGTTGTATCGCAATGTTCGCAGTATTCATCAAATCCTCCTCTCCTTTAGCAACCACCACCAGTGCTACATCATCAGCAAAACCTATAAGTGTTACTCCGCCAGGTTGTTCTAACCTTAGGAGCCCATCGTAAAGTATGTTCCACAGTGTCGGGCCAAGTACCGAACCTTGTGGCACACCGCTATTAATATTTTTCCTTTTCAAGGTGCCTTCTGCCTCCAATATTATTTCACGTTCAGAAAGGTATGACGCAATGAGATTGATGAGACTCTCATCGATTCCTCTATCTCTCAGTTCGTCCAATATATTTTGCCACGATGCACTGTTGAAGGCATTCTTGACGTCTATAGTTATAACTGTACATAATCTACGGTGCGCGCATGAGTAGTTCACTTCTGCTTCACGGGCGATTTTAATAACTTCGATGATAGCGTCCACTGTTTGTCGTCCTGTTCTGAATCCGTACTGTCGATCAGAGAGGCCTCCTGTGCGAGTTAGTTCCTCATTCAGCCTACTGAGTATGAGATGCTCGTAGAGCTTTCCTTCCACATCCAGCAGACATATAGGCCTATGTGCAGCTGGGTTATCGATTGGTTTGTCGCCTTTCCTTAGTAGCATCAGTCTGGCACGCTTCCACTCCGTTGGGAAAATGAAGCCGCTTGCTAGCTCATTATACACCGCCAAGGTATATTCGGGCTTATGTCGTGCAAACTCCTTCACTACTTCTGGAGGAATATTTCCAGGTCCGGGTGCTTTCTTCTCCTTCAACTTTCCACTTGCTGTTAGTAACTCTTGTAGAGTAAAATTTGAAAAAATCACAGTTCTATCACAGATAAAGTTTATCTATCTATCTATCTATCTATCTATCTATCTATCTATCTATCTATCTATCTATCTATCTATCTATCTATCTATCTATCTATCTATCTATCTATCTATCTATCTATCTATCTATCTATCTATCTATCTATCTATCTATCTATCTATCTATCTATCTATCTATCTATCTATCTATCTATCTATCTATCTATCTATCTATCTATCTATCTATCTATCTATCTATCTATCTATCTATCTATCTATCTATCTATCTATCTATCTATCTATCTATCTATCTATCTATCTATCTATCTATCTATCTATCTATCTATCTATCTATCTATCTATCTATCTATCTATCTATCTATCTATCTATCTATCTATCTATCTATCTATCTATCTATCTATCTATCTATCTATCTATCTATCTATCTATCTATCTATCTATCTATCTATCTATCTATCTATCTATCTATCTATCTATCTATCTATCTATCTATCTATCTATCTATCTATCTATCTATCTTTTTTCCCCTTTCTGGCCTAATAACTCGGAACCGCTGGTCGCATCCTTCAAGTTACTAGGTTGGCGTCTCTTCTTATCCTTCCATCTGTTCTTCTTCTTGTTTCGTTTTCAAAATCGCTCTAATGAAATTTTGGATGTGTCGCCATTTCTTGTCACGAGTGATCATTTCTTCTATGATGTTGTCTGTATTCAGGGCAGCTACCCTCATTGTTGCATATAACGTTTGTCTCTGTGCATTCCATCTCGGGCAGTCAAACAGTGTATGCGACACTGTATCAATTTCTCCACAATATTTACAGTTCTCGTCCTCCGTTTTGCCAAATCTGTGTAAATAGGATCTAAAGGTCCCATGTCCAGTTAGGGCCTGTGTCAAATAGTAGTCTGTTCGTCGGTGTTCACATTCAATCCATCTCCTGATGTCCGGAATCAATCTCCTTGTCCACTCTGCTACTTCATGTGTTCTCTCCCATTCTTCTTGCCACTCCCTTATGGTTGCTTGCCTCACTTCTTTTTTCGTCTGTTCATTCGCTCCTATCATGTTATAGATTCTGTATCTCTCCTTCGCCAACAAATTCAATGGGATTGCTCCAGAAATGACGTTTAAGGCCTTGCTCGAGGCCGTTCTGTAAGCGCTACAGATTCGCAATAAGCTCTTCCTTTCTACTCTCGTTACGAGTTTCCGATAGGTGGCTTTCTGAACGAACTTTACCAATGTTCATTTATTTTTCATAAATAAAAATTAGAAAAGCAAGTCTCACCATTGGCTCCGGCAACTCTTGCGTCTGGCGAGCAGTTGGCTAGTGTTCTGATTTTGTTGGGTGGCTAGTTGAGCGCCACTTAGTTTTTTTTTAGTGTGAAACTAAGAAAATGTTATGGATGTTGAATTTTTAATTTGACATGGAATGAGAAAAAATAAATAAAAGTACACTTGTGGTCCCAGGTGTAATTTAATCAATGGAAATTGAAATTCAGCAAAATACACCAAAAGTTCTTAATATCTAAGTAGAATGATTGAATCCGCACTCATAGGAGTAGCATTACCAATTTAGCAGCAAAAAAAAATATAAAACCCCTTTAAAATATCAAACTCCCCATTACAGGCCTGTAGTGAAGCTCACAAAAATTTTATACTCATAGGGAACTCAAAAATAGTTAGTAATAAAATTGGAGTATATCACACATTATAACCGTAATTTGAAGAAGATGTTGATGTTGGTCAAAGGTTGATTTGATATTATATCAATAAAACGTGGAGTAGGTGGCACTGGATCATCCTTTTTAACAAACAAATTGGAAAGGTCTTACTCTATTTCCATGTAGGTGGTAGGGTAGTATGGTCATTCAGCTGGCAGTGGAGTGGCCCCCTTAGAGAGGTCCTAGCACACTGGCCCAGCCATGTGCTTCCGTGACATTCTCACTAACAGCTGACAATGATGGAGACTTTCCTTGGGATCATGGACTCTCCAACGAAAGCCGGTACCCTGAGCTGAGGCCTGCCTGAGGGCTCCCAGGAAGGTAGAAATCTTGGGAATTAGTATCCCAGCCAGATGGTTGCAGTGGACGGTGAGAGAGGACTTCCCAGAATCTCCAGGTGCGAATGTCTGTGGTCTCGAGGATGATTGTGGTGATGAACCTAACGGCCTAAGACCACCCAAAATGGCCGGTATGGATAGTGGCCTCGCCTTCGAAAATCCCACGTGAAAGGCCCTCAAATCTATAATAGATTTAGGGATTTAGACACAATCAAACTTGCCATGGACTAGCAAAACCAAATAGAAAAATTCAGAGACTCACCTCCTTTCAGGATGGCCTTATCACCAGGAAAACCAAAATTCAAATGATCCATTTTTCTGGACCGAAAAGTGACCATCGTGCTCCTCACGATCGTCGGTTCGAAAATGGAAGAACCCAGAAGGCAGATTTTCTGCGCCAACCTGATTCTCATTCCATAAAAAAAAAATGCTCAACGTCAACTTTTACAAAACAGTGTTTCTGCTCATCAGAAAAAAACATCACGAGTTGTTGAGTTCAATCACGTGCTGTTGAATCAGTACCTGATTGGTCAGTCTACCTCCATTTCCACTACCCCAAAGAAATGTCATTTCCGCCTATTCAAAATTAGTGCGGGAGATAATTATTAATTATTAATGACAGCCAATAGTAAAGCTGGAAACTACCTAGACTCTCCGACTGGTGGATAACTTTCTAGACTCTCCGACTGGTGGGTAACTCTCTAGACTCTCTGACTGTTGAAGCATGGTGTCCATCCAAACAGCATAGGGTCATCTTTCTCGTACACGAACATTTAACAGGGACGCCAGATCACACACATCACCGAAAACACAACTCAAGGTAAGTAGTGTCCGCTTGTCCGGGGAAGATAGCCTCTGAAACCCACTAAAACAAGACGACGAAGAAATGGGGTTCCTGTCCATGAGGTGTCAGATTTGCCCAAAACAAAATAACCTACAATAAATATAAAGAAAAATGACGAATTTTCCACCAAATCTACCTTTCACTCAATAAATAACAAGGTAAGCCTTCTCCAAGTAATCACTGATTGTTTTTTTTTTTTTTCAACATTTCAGGATTTTAGACAATATTAACCATAACTCTTTAAATTTGTTTCAGAACAACAAGCTGTCCCCAGATATTCTGAACTGATCGACGAACTCTAATAAAAGCCCACCTTCTAGGAGTCTTTCTTTCTGGTAAGTACTAACAACTTTCTTTATTTTTTTATATTAATAAACTTTACTTTCTTTTAGGTAATATTGGAGTTTCCAGACATGGCCTATCCAAAACTGCATGATGACTAGAGACTAGAGATATTTCTTGAAGATAATCAAGTGATTGTAGTGATATTGTGTATTTTACTGAATAAAGGGTATTATACAGAGTGAGCAATGTGAACACATCATAGTGAAGATATTGATCAATTACTTAAATGAGGAGAAAACCAAAATTTGTAGGTTGGTATCTTCATGTTGATAAGTTCTTTATTTATTATTGAGTTTTCAAAGTATATATATTATGTAAGATGAAAAAGTCAATTTTCATGTTACACTCACCCCCCTCCAAAGAATATAAAAATTGTTAACCTAGTACACAATTTTTATGAGAAACACTGGGAAACCTTTTTTTATGTACCGGTATTAAATATAATGGTGCGCACCTACCTAATTATAGCAGCAAATACCTATTCTAATATTTACAGGACCTAAAGATCTATGAACTTAGAACCTACCTACCAGCTAATGTATATACAATTTTATGCACTTCGAATCCACCAGTGGTGTAATTTTTAGGCAACAATACCCAGACAGATCTACTCATCTGATACTACTGATCCTGGACCCTCACTTCCGCACGAAAAATCAGACATGGATCCGTGGCATGGTTTCAAATCCTGTATATGCCATTCCCCTAAGTTACTACCATCCTCAGCACTCTTGAGGACATAGACTAATTTAGACTTTTTTTTAACTACAATGCACTCAACCCAACGGGGTGCCAACTTTTTAGCAAAGTCTTCTGCCTTATTAGACAGGACAAAATTTTTTTTCCATACATGGTCACCAACAAAAAATTCCATTTCGCGCCTTCGCAAATTATAATACCGAGCATTTCTTTTATGCGCTGAACTGATTTTTTGTTGAACCTCTTGATAAATGTTAGACAGATTACCTAGATTCTGAATCCAATAGTCTCTATTAGTTACATCAATATCGACATCATTTTTTCCATAATATTTACCGCTACATGGTACTTCTCGATTGAAATTTAAAAATGCAGGGCTATACCCCGTGACTTCGTGAACTGAAGTTCTTAATGCATATCCTATTTTTGGCAATTCTTTATCCCATAATTTATGATTTTTATCGATAAAACAGCGAATGGCAGTACAAATTGTCCTATTTGACCTTTCAACATAATTAGCTTGTGGATGGTAAAATGTAGTATATCTAATATTGGAATCATACCTTTCTACCAACTTCTTAAAGTCGTTACTTACGAATTGTTTACCGTTGTCACAAATAATATGCTGGGGTACCCCATATACTAGAAATACTTCATTTTCCAAGAATTTTATAACTGCAGCTGATGTAGCCTTCCTAAGTGGACAAATCAGGGGATATTTGGTTAACCAGTCACTCACCACTAATATATATTGAAACCCATTAGTACTGCGTGGTAATGGTCCCATCAAGTCTATAGCAATAATTTGCCAAGGAAAACGCACTGATTTTTCTGACCCCATTAACCCAAACTTTGCCTGATTTGTTGACTTCTGTGCACCACAAACTTTACAGGATTTTACGTATCGATAAATATCTCGGCGCATTTTTGGCCAGTAATATGTTAAAAGGACTCTTGAGTAAGTACGGTAATAACCCATGTGTGAAGCTGTCGGAACATCATGACATAATTTAATAATCTTTAAACGTTGCCCTTTTGGCACTAATAATTTCCACTCTGAAATATTGCTCTCTGAAGGAGATTTAGACGGTAGCAGTTTATAGACAAATCCATTTTTTACTTCCCATTGTGGATAACTCGTGGCATCTTTCAAAATATTTTCCCTTTGCTTAATATAAAATGAATCTAAATTTTCCAAATCAATCTCTAAATTTATACAATCAAAATTTTCCATCGCTAAAATTTCATCAGAATTTTCCGCAGTAGGTTCATCTACTGGGCTCCTAGAAAGAGCATCTGGCAACAAGTGAAATTTACCTTTCCGGTGTTGAATTTCAAAATCAAACTGACTTAGGCGTACAGTCCACCTAGCAATCCTACCTATCGGTTCTTTAATTTTGAACATCCACTTTAGTGAAGCGTGATCTGTTATAAGTGTGAAATGAACACCTTCAATATATGCCCTAAAACGTTCACAAGCAAAAATGCATGCCAAACATTCCTTTTCTGTAACGGAGTAGTTTCTCTCATTCCTTGACAGACTACGAGATGCAAAAGCAATTATCTTTTCAGCTCCCTCTTGTACCTGCGTTAAAACACATCCCAAGCCAAAATCTGAGGCATCACATTGAAGAGTAAAAGGGAGGCTAAAATCAGGACTGGTCAAAATAGGTGAAGATACTAAGGCTTGTTTGATATTAATAAATGCTTTTTCAGCTTCGTCTGTCCAAGAAATCTTTTGACCTTTGGATTTGTTCTTTAATAAATCATTAATAGGTGACATCAAAGTGGAGAAGTGAGGAATGAACCTCCTGTACCAACTACACATTCCAGTAAATCGTTTGATTTCTGTTGTATTTTTAGGCTGACTATATTCTACCATGGCCTTAACTTTGGCTGGATCAGTTTTCAAACCATGTTTATCTATTATGAAACCCAAGTACTTTAAAGATGGCCGAAAAAACTCACATTTGTCAAAATTTACTGATAAATTACATTCCTTTAATCGGTTAGCTACCTCATTCAATAACTGGATATGTTCCTCAAAAGTTGGGCTAACTATTATCAGGTCGTCTAGGTAAACAAAAATATTAGGTTCCATCTCTGGACCAAAGATTGCATCCATTAGGCGCTGTAGACACTGCGCAGCATTACATAATCCAAAAGGCATGACTTCAAACTGAAAAAGACCTCTGCCAGGTACTGAAAAAGCCGTCTTCTCTTTGGAAGATTCATCAAGAGGGATTTGCCAAAACGCGCTTCTTAAATCAATGGACGAAATAAATTGTGTATGATTCAACATTGATAATATTCTGTCTACAACAGGTAAAGGGTAGCTATCTTTCTTTGTCAAAGAATTAAGTTTTCTCCCATCAAAACAAAATCTAAAATCCCCGTTCGGTTTTTTTACCAGTAAAACAGGAGAGGACCAGTCACTTCTGGATGGTTTCACTACTCCTAGCGCCAACATTTTGTCCAATTCCGAATTCAGGTGACCAAGCATATAGGGTGACATTAAATATTGCCTCTGCTTAACAGGTGGTGCGCTTCCGGTATCAATGTTATAAGTTAATTTGTCTGTACGACCAAGTTTTCCCTTTTCCCCAAGAATTTTAAATTTTGAAATGAGATTATCAAAAGAAGCAGTTTGTTCCTGCGATAATCCTGGTAAGCTGTCTAAAGAAAAAATTCTATTTTCAGAGAAATCAATATCTTCAAGTAAAGAAGCACAAGAAATATTTTTATCAGAGTCCACACAAACTTCCCACATGTTTTCTTTGAAGTCGATTTTTACTTGAAATTTCTTACAAAAGTCACTGCCCAGGATGAAAGCATAACTAACTGAAGGGACTACTAAAAATTTGATAATCATGCATTTATTTTCAACACACAGAGGTAACTCTATAGAGCCCTGTACACTCTGTCTTGCTCCATCAGCTGTACTAACAAAATTATGACTTGATTTATTCATTTTTAAACCCAAAGATTCCAAAATCTGTATTCCCCTTTTCCCTACAATTGAATTATTAGCGCCTGAATCTAACAGTGAAACTATGCATTTATCATATAACTTGAATGAAACAAAAGGTCTGTTATCAAAACCATTTTGGACAAAAACTGGAGCTGTTGAAGCTACTGGGATCCTGTGTACGTTTAATCTCAATTTATCTAAAAAATTTTTTACAAATTCAATATGATTTCTATGATCAATAGAAGGATAAGCATTTGATTTAAATTTGGCCCTTGAAATTGGAGGTAAAATACGGCCATTGTGACAAAAAGAATTCACCTCCGTGACATGTTTCCCGAACATTTTTGACAATCCATTTTCCTTATACCTGGTTCCCCACACCCATAGCAAAAGGTATTCCTTTTCTGTGTACAATGTCTAAATGTGTGATTTGCCAGTTTACAGTTCCAACAAGTGACAACTTTAGGCTTATTAGCCTCCACTCTTGATTCTATGGGAGCGACATTGTTTTCTGTATGAGAGGGACCTGGTTGATTAGCACTCCTAATTCTAGAATGGTCAAATGTTCCACGGTTTCTAGATTGGTCGAATGTTCCACTGTTTCTGGATTGATTACCTCTGTTTTGTCTATACTGACCCCTGTTTCTGAAATGTCTATTATTATGATAACTATTATTATTTGAAGTACTTGGCTCCCTTTGAGCTTCAATTTCACTAAGTCCTAATTCGTATTCAACTGCACTGACATGTGACCTATTTAAACTCGTTTTAATTTTCTTTTCTCTTGAAACTTCTTCTAATATTTTAACATCTTGGATTAAATTGTCTAAGGTAGTATAACTGTTCAAAGCTAAACGATCTACAAATTCGGGTCTCAAATTCTTTTTGATCCACTTAATTTTTGTGCAAAGTGCCGGTGGTGCACTCAAACGGTTAAATAGTTGCTCCATGACAGAAACATAAATCACTATTGATTCATCTTCCACCTGCTTCCGATGTTTTATCAAATTCCACAATTCCTCATCATAGTCTTTCTCTAAAAAATCTTCCTCCAACCTAGTACATAACGAGTCCCAATCATTTACAGAATCTTTGATTCTTCTCAGCCATAAAAGGGCTTTACCCTCGAATAAATCTAAAGCAGCATCATAGAGCTGTTGTTTGGTCACATGCCTTGCTTCAGCTAATTCTTTAACTCTCTCAAGAAATGATTTTACTCCTAGAGTTTTTTTTGTTCCATCAAATTTAATATTCCATTTATAAATGGCAGGTGGCTTACACGTAGGCTGTGGAGTTCGAGGTTGACTAAATTGATTAAACATACCCATTAGGGAATTTGACAAATCATCTGAAACAGTTGGGGTAGTGTCAACTGTTAAAATTTTACCTTCAAGAGTAGATTCTAATAAGACTGAAGTTGCATAGGCCTCATTTTTGAACAGTACCTGTGCCCTATCTGCTTGGTCAACCGTCATTCTTTGAATTCGATCTCCTACATGACCTAATCTAGAACGCAACCTTTGATATACTGAGTCCTTTGTTGAACCGCTTTCAAAATCAGGAATAGAAGTCTCAATATTCCTCAAAGTAGCTTCAATTTCTGCTCTCTCCTCCGCAAATGAGTATCCTGTTACAGTAAAGGTGGTTTGATCTTTATGTTTCTGAATAGCTTTTGCTAATATACTTCTTTTTTCATTCATGTTGCGATCTGTTATTATTCCCCTGATTCTAAGTTCATAGTTCAACTCATCTATCAATAAATGATTAGGTTTAAATTTGAAGGCAGCCATTATAGTAAAATTTTTGAAGACTCAACTGGGCAAAATTCAATTTTATTAATGAACAGGGCTCAAGTATTAAATAGTTACAAATGGAGAATCAAGTAATTTGTAGACAAGGGTCACTCTGTATAATATCCTTGTTCAGGATTAAAAAATTCAATTTTTGGATTCAGAATCCAAATTCAAAGATTTCAATAATAATTTTCAATTTGAAATTTAATCATAATTGAACACTCAGTATGTGTTCATATTCAAGCAAAAATCAAAAATTTCCACTTAATTTCAACTTTGAACAAATTCAATTCAAAATCAAACACTCAGTATGTATTCTTATTCAAGCAAAAATCAAAAATTCCCACTAAATTTCTTCAATTGGTCAATCAATTTGGGCCAGCGGGCTACCAAACTTTGAACAAATTCAATTCAAAATCGAACACTCAGTATGTATTCTTAACAAAAATTAGGGACCACCAATTTTTTTACACAACATTCTTATGTGCCTGTAAACAAATCAAAATTTTCCAAACCTCAAGTTTGATCAAAATAACTAAATTGTAATCTCCAGATTTGAGATTTTTCTCAAATAGTACCACTACTTGACCATTCAAGTAGATAAAAATCAAAATTAACCAAGTATTTACCATCAAGATATCAATGGTTAACTTAACCCAAAAAATTACCCAAATTTTTATAATCAGATTCAACTCCCCTGAGTTTTCTGCACCAAATATATCTTCACTCAATAAAATGACCACAAACCAGCAGCTGAAACTGACCACCAAACCTTAATTGAATGTTATGAAAAAAGAATTTTTCTTTCAACTTTGACCTTCAAGAATAATTTTCCATAAGTCCACAAGTGTGTTTTTATTTCTTAAAGAATGTGATAAAATAAATATCACCCAACAAAATCGGGCCCCACGTTCAGGCGTCAATTTAATGATACGAACTTTACCAATGTTCATTTATTTTTCATAAATAAAAATTAGAAAAGCAAGTCTCACCATTGGCTCCGGCAACTCTTGCGTCTGGCGAGCAGTTGGCTAGTGTTCTGATTTTGTTGGGTGGCTAGTTGAGCGCCACTTAGTTTTTTTTTAGTGTGAAACTAAGAAAATGTTATGGATGTTGAATTTTTAATTTGACATGGAATGAGAAAAAATAAATAAAAGTACACTTGTGGTCCCAGGTGTAATTTAATCAATGGAAATTGAAATTCAGCAAAATACACCAAAAGTTCTTAATATCTAAGTAGAATGATTGAATCCGCACTCATAGGAGTAGCATTACCAATTTAGCAGCAAAAAAAAATATAAAACCCCTTTAAAATATCAAACTCCCCATTACAGGCCTGTAGTGAAGCTCACAAAAATTTTATACTCATAGGGAACTCAAAAATAGTTAGTAATAAAATTGGAGTATATCACACATTATAACCGTAATTTGAAGAAGATGTTGATGTTGGTCAAAGGTTGATTTGATATTATATCAATAAAACGTGGAGTAGGTGGCACTGGATCATCCTTTTTAACAAACAAATTGGAAAGGTCTTACTCTATTTCCATGTAGGTGGTAGGGTAGTATGGTCATTCAGCTGGCAGTGGAGTGGCCCCCTTAGAGAGGTCCTAGCACACTGGCCCAGCCATGTGCTTCCGTGACATTCTCACTAACAGCTGACAATGATGGAGACTTTCCTTGGGATCATGGACTCTCCAACGAAAGCCGGTACCCTGAGCTGAGGCCTGCCTGAGGGCTCCCAGGAAGGTAGAAATCTTGGGAATTAGTATCCCAGCCAGATGGTTGCAGTGGACGGTGAGAGAGGACTTCCCAGAATCTCCAGGTGCGAATGTCTGTGGTCTCGAGGATGATTGTGGTGATGAACCTAACGGCCTAAGACCACCCAAAATGGCCGGTATGGATAGTGGCCTCGCCTTCGAAAATCCCACGTGAAAGGCCCTCAAATCTATAATAGATTTAGGGATTTAGACACAATCAAACTTGCCATGGACTAGCAAAACCAAATAGAAAAATTCAGAGACTCACCTCCTTTCAGGATGGCCTTATCACCAGGAAAACCAAAATTCAAATGATCCATTTTTCTGGACCGAAAAGTGACCATCGTGCTCCTCACGATCGTCGGTTCGAAAATGGAAGAACCCGGAAGGCAGATTTTCTGCGCCAACCTGATTCTCATTCCATAGAAAAAAAATGCTCAACGTCAACTTTTACAAAACAGTGTTTCTGCTCATCAGAAAAAAACATCACGAGTTGTTGAGTTCAATCACGTGCTGTTGAATCAGTACCTGATTGGTCAGTCTACCTCCATTTCCACTACCCCAAAGAAATGTCATTTCCGCCTATTCAAAATTAGTGCGGGAGATAATTATTAATTATTAATGACAGCCAATAGTAAAGCTGGAAACTACCTAGACTCTCCGACTGGTGGATAACTTTCTAGACTCTCCGACTGGTGGGTAACTCTCTAGACTATCTGACTGTTGAAGCATGGTGTCCATCCAAACAGCATAGGGTCATCTTTCTCGTACACGAACATTTAACAAGGACGCCAGATCACACACATCACCGAAAACACAACTCAAGGTAAGTAGTGTCCGCTTGTCCGGGGAAGATAGCCTCTGAAACCCACTAAAACAAGACGACGAAGAAATGGGGTTCCTGTCCATGAGGTGTCAGATTTGCCCAAAACAAAATAACCTACAATAAATATAAAGAAAAATGACGAATTTTCCACCAAATCTACCTTTCACTCAATAAATAACAAGGTAAGCCTTCTCCAAGTAATCACTGATTGTTTTTTTTTTTTTTAACATTTCAGGATTTTAGACAATATTAACCATAACTCTTTAAATTTGTTTCAGAACAACAAGCTGTCCCCAGATATTCTGAACTGATCGACGAACTCTAATAAAAGCCCACCTTCTAGGAGTCTTTCTTTCTGGTAAGTACTAACAACTTTCTTTATTTTTTTATATTAATAAACTTTACTTTCTTTTAGGTAATATTGGAGTTTCCAGACATGGCCTATCCAAAACTGCATGATGACTAGAGACTAGAGATATTTCTTGAAGATAATCAAGTGATTGTAGTGATATTGTGTATTTTACTGAATAAAGGGTATTATACAGAGTGAGCAATGTGAACACATCATAGTGAAGATATTGATCAATTACTTAAATGAGGAGAAAACCAAAATTTGTAGGTTGGTATCTTCATGTTGATAAGTTATTTATTTATTATTGAGTTTTCAAAGTATATATATTATGTAAGATGAAAAAGTCAATTTTCATGTTACAAGAGTTGGGTACCATATTTGCGCGCCATATAATACGATGGACTGAACTACTCCATGTAGCATGCTTCTTTTGAAGCTGCTGGGCGCCCCCACATTTGGCATGAGCCTAGATAAGGTTGCGATTCTTTCTTCAGTCTTTTTCACGGTCTTACGTATGTGTTCTTTGTATTCATTGCATTCGCTCAACGTTATTCCTAGATATTTCAAAGATTTAGTAGGTCGAATTTCTGTGCCTGCTACGCGAAAGACGATATCATTCCTTTTCCTCGGGCCTTTAATTATCACTGCTTCTGTTTTGTTTTCTGCTAAAGTTAGCCCGTTTTTCTTCATCCAGACTTCTACTAAATCAATTGCGATCTCTGCTTTGAGTGTCAATTCGTGTTCGTCATTTGCCTGTACCGTCAACGCTAGGTCGTCGGCAAAGGCAACTGCTTCTACTCCCGTTGGGTATCTCAGTCTAAGTACTTCATCGTATACCAAGTTCCACAGTGTTGGACCCAGGATGGATCCCTGCGGAACTCCTGCTGTTACTTCGACCGTTTCATCATCTCCAATATTCAGGCTTCTGTCGAAAAGATAGTCATCAATGATATTGAGCAGGTATTGTGGAGTCCTCAGACTTTTGAGTGTTCGCTTGATAATTCTCCATGGTAGGCTATTGAAAGCGTTCTTGACGTCTAGTGTAACTATTGCTCCCCATTTGTCGTTGTTTTCGTCTGCTGTTAATGAGATCACCTCCTTAACAGCTTGAATTGTTGATCTCTTTTTTCGAAAACCAAATTGTCTAGCTGATATGCCACCAACGTTTTCGACGTGTTGTTCGAGTCTGCCCTTCACCAACGCCTCGTACAGTTTGCTGATCGTGTTCAGCAGACATATTGGTCTGTACTTCATGATTTCCAGATCTGGTTCGATTTTGCCTTTCGGGATTAGGATGAGTTTAGCTACTTTCTATCTATCTATCTATCTATCTATCTATCTATCTATCTATCTATCTATCTATCTATCTATCTATCTATCTATCTATCTATCTATCTATCTATCTATCTATCTATCTATCTATCTATCTATCTATCTATCTATCTATCTATCTATCTATCTATCTATCTATCTATCTATCTATCTATCTATCTATCTATCTATCTATCTATCTATCTATCTATCTATCTATCTATCTATCTATCTATCTATCTATCTATCTATCTATCTATCTATCTATCTATCTATCTATCTATCTATCTATCTATCTATCTATCTATCTATCTATCTATCTATCTATCTATCTATCTATCTATCTATCTATCTATCTATCTATCTATCTATCTATCTATCTATCTATCTATCTATCTATCTATCTATCTATCTATCTATCTATCTATCTATCTATCTATCTATCTATCTATCTATCTATCTATCTATCTATCTATCTATCTATCTATCTATCTATCTATCTATCTATCTATCTATCTATCTATCTATCTATCTATCTATCTATCTATCTATCTATCTATCTATCTATCTATCTATCTATCTATCTATCTATCTATCTATCTATCTATCTATCTATCTATCTATCTATCTATCTATCTATCTATCTATCTATCTATCTATCTATCTATCTATCTATCTATCTATCTATCTATCTATCTATCTATCTATCTATCTATCTATCTATCTATCTATCTATCTATCTATCTATCTATCTATCTATCTATCTATCTATCTATCTATCTATCTATCTATCTATCTATCTATCTATCTATCTATCTATCTATCTATCTATCTATCTATCTATCTATCTATCTATCTATCTATCTATCTATCTATCTATCTATCTATCTATCTATCTATCTATCTATCTATCTATCTATCTATCTATCTATCTATCTATCTATCTATCTATCTATCTATCTATCTATCTATCTATCTATCTATCTATCTATCTATCTATCTATCTATCTATCTATCTATCTATCTATCTATCTATCTATCTATCTATCTATCTATCTATCTATCTATCTATCTATCTATCTATCTATCTATCTATCTATCTATCTATCTATCTATCTATCTATCTATCTATCTATCTATCTATCTATCTATCTATCTATCTATCTATCTATCTATCTTTTTTTTTTTTTTTTTTTTTTTTTTTTTTTTTTTTTTTTTTTTTTTTTTTTCAGGAGGAGAGGAAATCTTGCATGAGACGTAGTGCCGGATTCCTACCGACTAAAACCTCTCCTCCTCTACTGATGCTCCAAGTACTGGAAACCGCTTTCGCATTACTTCAGTACTGGGCCGTTTTATAGTGGTTGTCATAAATATTCAAATCCGTGTTTCATATCCTCCTCAGGTTTTCTATTGCCTGGCTTCGCGTTCTTTCGTTTCTATAATGGTTCTTATCACCAAATATGTGTGGTTCCATGCTTCCTCGTTTCCTACCAGATCTTCCATCATGTGTTCATCGTTGAACGTTCTACCCGTCGCTGTGTAATATTTGTTCCTTATTTCGTTCCAATTAGGGCACACGAATAGCGTGTGTTCAGCATCGTCCTCTTCCTGGCAGTATACGCAGCTGGGTGATTCTGATCTTCGGCGGTCGTACAGGTACTTCTTGAAGCAACCATGTCCTGATAACGCTTGTGTCAGGTAGTAGTCTATCTCCCCGTAAGGTCTTTTCATCCAGTTTCCTATGCTTGGTATCAGCCTATATGTCCAACGGCCGTATTGCCCATCGTCCCATTTGAGTTGCCAGTGTCGCATTAGGTTTTCTCTACTCTCGTTCTTGCCTTCTCCTTCATATCTTCCTCGTCTTTCGCTAATCAGTAGTTCTATGGGAGGTACTTCCGCTAGAACGCCCAGTGCCTCTGCTGATACTGTTCTATAAGCACTGCATAGCCTGATGTTCATTTTCCTCTGGACACTAGTGAGCCTTTGCAGGAGTTTTTTATTTCGTGTGACACTGTGCCATATCGGTGCTCCATATAATATTTGAGAGTGAATAACACTCGCCATAACTCTCCTCTTTGATGGTTTAGGCCCTCCGATATTCGGCATCAGACTCGCCAATGCCGTAACAGTTTTCTCTGCTTTCTTTATGACTTGCGTAACATGTTCTGCGAAGGTCATTTTTGTGTCGAGCCATACCCCGAGGTATTTCGTCGCCTTGCTTATTTCTATTACTGTCCCTTGCATCATAAAACACATTGGTTTGAGCTTTCTTTTTTTCGTTAGAAGTACTGCCTCTGTTTTTTCAGGCGCCAGTGTCAGTCTCGTTCTCTCCATCCAGTTAGATACCCTCTGCAGTCCCCTGTCTGCTATGTTCATCAGTAGTTCTTCAGTTCCTGCTGTGACTAACATCGCCACGTCATCCGCGAAACCAACCAGCTTTGTTTGTTCTGGCATTTCCATCGTGAGGACTCCGTCATATAAAATATTCCACAACGTCGGACCCAGCACTGACCCTTGGGGTACACCGCTGTTCACTTCCAGGCTTCTGAGGCCTTCTTCCGTATCTAGTACGATTTGTCTGTCCGAGAGATACGCTGCAATAACGCTTATCAGACTTTCCCTTACTCCCCTATGTCTCAATTTTTCCAGTATCAGCTGCCAAGATGCGCTATTGAAAGCATTTCTGACATCAATTGTTATCACGACACATAATTTGCGTTGGATTTCCGCAAGTTGCGCTACCTCCTGGAGCTTTCTGATGGCATCTGCGGTTTGTCTTCCTTTCCGGAATCTATCTATCTATCTATCTATCTATCTATCTATCTATCTATCTATCTATCTATCTATCTATCTATCTATCTATCTATCTATCTATCTATCTATCTATCTATCTATCTATCTATCTATCTATCTATCTATCTATCTATCTATCTATCTATCTATCTATCTATCTATCTATCTATCTATCTATCTATCTATCTATCTATCTATATATCTATCTATCTATCTATCTATCTAACTATCTATCTATCTATCTATCTATCTATCTATCTATCTATCTATCTATCTATCTATCTATCTATCTTTTTTTTTTTTTTTTTTTTTTTTTTGTTTTGTGAGAGGAGAAATCTTGCATGAGACGTTGTGCCGGATTCCTACCGACTAAAACCCCTCCCACATTCTCCGCACTCATTACACCGGTAACCGCTTTCGCATTTCTTCAGTGTAATAAGTTGGCTGGTTAGTTACGCCCTTCTCTTTCTTCCGTCTCTATAATAAGTCTGATCACTTTGTTCGTGTAGTTCCAGGTATCTTCTGATTCCGTCAAGGTTTCCATCATATTTTTTGCATCAAATGGCCTGTTCAAATTTTGTTCATATTCAAGTCTCATTTCGTTCCATCGGGGGCAGTGGTACAGTGTGTGATTTGCATCGTCTTCTTCAGAACAATATGTGCACTCACTCGATTCAGCTCTATGTCGTTCGTAGAGATATTTCTTAAAGCATCCATGTCCAGACAGCGCCTGGGTGAGGAAATAGTCGACCTCTCCATATGGTCTGTCTAGCCATTCTTGGATGTTTGGTATTAGATAATTCGTCCAGCGTCCGTATGTTCCCTGGTTCCACTTTTCTTGCCATCGCAGCATCAGGGTTTCTCTAGCGTTACTCTTTGATACTCCATTATATTTCTCGTGTCTCTCTTGTATTTGCAATTCTATGGGTGGAATGCCAGAAATAACCCCAGCTGCATCAGCTGAGATTGTTCTATATGCACTACAGACTCTTATGCACATTTGCCTCTGAACCCTGTTTAGCCTCTGTGTCAGCTTTTCATTGTTTGTTACTGTGTACCACACTGGGGCCGCATACAGTAACTGCGAGTGTACGACGCTTGCAAGAATCTTTCTTTTCGACGCTCTGGGTCCTCAGACATTCGGCATTAGACAACTCAATGCCGTTACAGTCTTTTCAGCTTTCTCGATCGTTTTATTGACGTGTTCGGCAAAAGTCATCTTTGTATCTAGCCAGACTCCCAGATATTTAATTGCCTTGCTCGGCTCAACAATGTTTCCTTGGACGTTGAAATGAATTGGAGCTATTTTCCTCTTAGTGGTGAGGAGCACTGCTTCAGTTTTTTGCGGAGCTAATGCGAGTTTATTTCTCTGCATCCAATTTGTCACGCGTTGAAGGGCCGCATTCGCACTGTTCATCAAACAGTCTTCAGTTTTTGCAGTCACTACCATAATTACATCATCCGCAAAGCCAATCAGGGTAACACCTGAAGGTTGTTCCATATCTAGCAGATCATCATACATGATATTCCATAGAGTTGGGCCTAAAACTGACCCTTGTGGAACGCCGCTGCTTATTTCTACTGTTTTTGTGGTGCCTTCTGCCTCTAGTATAATTTCTCTCTCTGATAGATATGAGGCGATGATCCTGATCAGCCTTTTGGAGATTCCTCTCTTCTCAAGTTTTTCAAGAATGAGTTGCCACGACGCACTATTAAAAGCATTTTTCACATCTAAGGTTATTGCTGCGCAGATTCTTCGATGCGATGCTGAATAAGCTGCAGCTTCCCTGGCTAACTCTTGCACTACCCTGATGGCATCTACTGTTTGACGGCCTTCCCTGAAGCCGAATTGCATCTGTGATAAGTCTCCCGTTCTTTGTAGTTCCTGCTTGAGCCTGATGAGGATAAGGTGTTCGTATAGTTTTCCTTCCACGTCTAGTAGACATATCGGCCTAAACGATGAAGGGTTGTCTAGTGGTTTGTCTCCTTTTCTCAACAGCACTAATCGTGCGCGCTTCCATTCCTTCGGAAACTTTGCAGCGTCTGCTAAATCATTGTAGACCGCTAGGGTATATTCTGGCCTTTCTATGGATACTGATTTGATGATTTCTGGCGGTATATATCCAGGTCCAGGGGCTTTATTATTCTTTAGCTTCTCGCAAGCTAATTTGAGTTCGTCTATCGTAAAGTTTAAAAATCTATGTTCTATATCACAGTTGTTTATATCACAGTTATTAATATCACAGTTATGTATATCACACGTGAAATCCACTTGCTGGTGGACAGGAAAGAGGTGCTCTACCACCAGTTCCACTGTATCCATTGTCAGCATCAGTCTGGGGGGTACCCGATAATCCTTTTCATGACTATTTTATAGCCATCCCCCCAGATATCACAGTCGATGTCGTTGCAGAGAGTTTTCCAGCTCTGTCTTTTTGCTCTCTTGATCGCATTTCTAAGATTCTTTCTTACTTCCTCCAGTTCCTCCCACAGTTGGTTATTTCTACCTGCTCGATCTCTCCTAGCATTCCTAGTATACTCTCTTCTTTTCCTCAGACACTCCTTTCGGATTTCAGCAATTTCGGTAGACCACCAGTAAACTGGTTGTTTTCGTACATCAGATCTTCTCTTTGGCATTGCTTTGTTCGATATTTCGACCAGTGAACTTGAGAAACCCCTTGGAGACGTTGTGTCCTCGTCTTGTACGATTCCATTCAAGGCAGTTCGCAGTTTTTCCTGGTCCAATTTCTTGACTTGCCACCCCTCATTTTTCCGAATTATGTTTGGGCTTTTTATATCTTCCAGGTCGCATACGATAAAGTTGTGATCGCTCAAAGATTCTTTATCACTCACTTCCCATGACGTGATTTTTGGTTTGATGTCCTCGGTTGCGAGGGTAAGGTCCAGGATTGACGAATAGTCCTGTCTTTGGAAGGTGGGTTTATTTCCCTGATTGAGAACTACTAGGCCGTTTGCTGAAATCCAATCTGTTACTATTTGCCCCCTTCTATCGGTAATGTTCATGCCCCACTGTGGAGACTTCGCGTTGAAGTCACCAGCCACTATCGCACTCTCCTTGTTGAGCCGGATACGTCGTTCGATTTGAAATAAGGTTTCCTCTAGATCCTGGATATCATCATTTCCTGAAGTGTAGCAGCTATAAATAGTACAGAGCGTTGTGCTGATGAATGAGAATCCTGTGCCATGTCCCACGGTCCTGACTACTATATTCAGGTCTAGTACTTTTATAGCTGTATCGAGTTCTGTATCATATGACCAGTCCTTCCTATTTCTTATGGCATACCGATTTGGCTCACTGATGAGAATGATTCCTGCCCCTAGGTCTTTCGCCGTTGCTATGGTCAGATCGTGGCAGGGTCGACTTCTGTTAGTGTTGATTTGTAATATCCGCATGCTGAATGGTGTTTTCCTGAGATGCTCTTGTGTTCTTCGTTTTTGTACAGTTCGTATGTCCCGACTGATGCCCTTCTTTCTCACAGAGCACACAGTATGGTTCGTTTTCACACTCAGCTGCCTTATGGCCTCCTTTTGCGCACTTCAAACACAATTGCTCTCTGTCCGTTCCAGTGCATTGCGCCTTGACATGCCCATACTGCCAACACCTGTAACACTTCAGCTCTCTCTTTCTTTCCATTACCTTACATTCAGTCCATCCAATCTTGATTTTCCCTAAGATAGATAATTTTTTAGCGTCTATTGTTGACATCATGATGGTTACGTTCTGCTTGCTTCCATACGCTGGTCTCAGTGTCCTCACTTCAAAGTTTTCTGCTTTAATTGAGATTGAATGACAGATGGCGTCTGTTATCTCTTCTTTCGTCACGGCTTCGTCCATTCCCTTCAAATGTATGACCTTTCTGTCAAGGATCAGGGAGGTTTTCGATTCAGGTACTCTCGACTCGATTTCATTTTTCAATATTTCAGCCTTATCAGCGCCGTTCCGAACTGTAACGAGTAGGTCACCATTCTTCGTCTTGATGACTTTTTCGATGTCCACTCCTATATCTACTGGATTGATGGTATGTCTCACTGTTTTGAGGAGTTCCGCGTAGGACTGGCCCTTGGATTGGATGAGAATTGCATCATGTCTAGGTTTCTCCTGTGTTCTGGTTATATTACCGTTGAGGGTGTTCAACTGTTTCGGACGTGATTGTGATTCACTCACCGGTTGCACTATCATATTTTTCCCACTATTCGTGTACATTCTCACTCGCACGTTTGTATCTGAAAATATGTATCTCAGAACACGGGAGAGAATAATTCCTCTGATTCCTCCTATTTCGGGAACGGCAAGATTCATTTTCATGTTTTTAAGCATGTGGTACTTGACTTTTTCCACTGCACGATAGACATCATTGTCGTCTGGTTCGTCCTTACTTTCGTTTGCTACAATGGGATAGTAGATTCCTCTTATCAGATATGACATTTTCTCTTCATTGTCTGGAAAGCCTAGTGAATGTGTCATCATAGCTACCTCACCCCTTGCTCTGTTTTGACCTCTGAGGCCATTTTTACCTCCAAATTTGTTAATCGCGATACTAATAATTTTGTCAGGTGATTCAAAGTCTCTGCTACATTGGAGCATGTCCTCTTGGTCTGTGGAAGCTTTCCATATATTTCCTCTTACTTCTTCAATATGTGGGAGGACCCCATTTGCCCAGTCTTCTTCTGTTGCTTGTTGGAAGTTTTCGAATGTTAATTCCCTCGTTAGTATCCGTTTTCTCACCAGACGCTTCTTCACTACCTTGCATTCCTCACATTGTACAATGGGTGTGCTCTTGTGCCGCTCTAGCTCGTCCTTCAAGATTGTTATTTCTTTTCGTAACTCTTGCTCGTTATCCTGTATGGGTCTATCTGACTTATCTGCGCGCACTCCAGCTGCAGCTTCCTCTAGCCAATCTACAATACCTTCACTCTGTAATTGTTCGGCATACAAAGTCAGTCTGCTCACTGTTTCTTTCAATTCCTGTTTCGGCTTGTACATGTCCTTAATAACATGCTTCAGTCTCTCTATTTGCTCGAACATCTTTCCTAAAGTCTCTCTGAATATTCCTTCTTCGTCTCTGTCCTCGGTTCTGCTTCCTGTGGCCTCCATCCATTTTTTTCTTTTATTGGGCCGACTCGACTCTGGTACTTCTCGTCTCTTGGGTTCGCAATCTTTCTCTCGTCCCAAAGATACCGTTCTCATTCTAGGTGGTGATCTCGGAATTGTATCACTCCTAGAGAACGGATTTGGATGCCTCTCAGTTCCCCCAGATGCGTCATTTTGTAGATTTATTTTTCGATCTGTCATATTATTCCCACGAGTAGGGTCGTTTTGAGGTGTCCGGTGTGGCAGTGCGCCCATACCACACTAAGGCTAGCTGCAAGCGAGGGTCGCCAGGTGCTCGCAGGACACCGTTCGAGACTATCTGTCGTGTAGCCATTCACCCATCGGCACGGTTCGATTGACACCTTGGGTTCCGTTGAAGAATAGATGAGAGGAAGAGCTGAAAGACCCCTAGCCCTCGGTAAACTAATAGCGTCGGGGTCTGGAAGGAACAAGAGTTGGCCAAGAGAGGCCGATAGAACAGGAGAAAGTTGAGGGATACTGACTCAAGACTGGTTGAAGATGGGTCAGGATCAGCTCGGGGATCCCGGGTTCGCCAAACCCGTGCTTGCAAGGTGCAAACCCCCTGGGATATCTATCTATCTATCTATCTATCTATCTATCTATCTATCTATCTATCTATCTATCTATCTATCTATCTATCTATCTATCTATCTATCTATCTATCTATCTATCTATCTATCTATCTATCTATCTATCTATCTATCTATCTATCTATCTATCTATCTATCTATCTATCTATCTATCTATCTATCTATCTATCTATCTATCTATCTATCTATCTATCTATCTATCTATCTATCTATCTATCTATCTATCTATCTATCTATCTATCTATCTATCTATCTATCTATCTATCTATCTATCTATCTATCTATCTATCTATCTATCTATCTATCTATCTATCTATCTATCTATCTATCTATCTATCTATCTATCTATCTATCTATCTTTTTTTTTTTTTTTTTTCTTCCCTTTCTGGCCTAATAACTCGGAACCGCTGGTCGCATCCTTCAAGTTACTAGGTTGGCGTCTCTTTTTATCCTTCCATCTGTTCTTCTTCTTGTTTCGATTTCAAAATCGCTTTAATGAAATTTTGGATGTGTCGCCATTTCTTGTCACAAGTGATCATTTCTTCTATGATGTTGTCTGTATTCAGGGCGGCTACCCTCAGTGTTGCATATAACGTTTGTCTCTGTGCATTCCATCTCGGGCAGTCAAACAGTGTATGCGACACTGTATCAGTTTGTCCACAATATTTACAGTTCTCGTCCTCCGTTTTGCCAAATCTGTGTGAATAGGATCTAAAGGTCCCATGTCCGGTTAGGACCTGTGTCAAATAGTAGTCTGTTCGTCGGTGTTTACATTCAATCCATCTCCTGATGTCCGGAATCAATCTCCTTGTCCACTCTGCTACTTCATGTGTTCTCTCCCATTCTTCTTGCCACTCCCTTATGGTCGCTTGCCTCACTTCTTTTTTCGTCTGTTCATTCGCTCCTATCATGTTATAGATTCTGTATCTCTCCTTCGCCAACAAATTCAATGGGATTGCTCCAGAAATGACGTTCAAGGCCTTGCTCGAGGCCGTTCTGTAAGCGCTACAGATTCGCAATAAGCTCTTCCTTTCTACTCTCGTTACGAGTTTCCGATAGGTGGCTTTCTCCAGAGTTGGGTACCATATTTGCGCGCCATATAATACGATGGACTGAACTACTCCATGTAGCATGCTTCTTTTGAAGCTGCTAGGCCCCCCCACATTTGGCATGAGCCTAGATAAGGTTGCGATTCTTTCTTCAGTCTTTTTCACGGTCTTACGTATGTGTTCTTTGTATTCATTGCCTTCGCTCAACGTTATTCCTAGATATTTCAATGATTTAGTAGGTCGAATTTCTGTGCCTGCTACGCGAAAGACGATATCATTCCTTTTCCTCGGGCCTTTAATTATCACTGCTTCTGTTTTGTTTTCTGCTAAAGTTAGCCCGTTTTTCTTCATCCAGACTTCTACTAAATCAATTGCGATCTCTGCTTTGAATGTCAACTCGTGTTCGTCATTTGCCTGTACCGTCAACGCTAGGTCGTCGGCAAAGGCAACTGCTTCTACTCCCGTTGGGTATCTCAGTCTAAGTACTTCATCGTATACCAAGTTCCACAGTGTTGGCCCCAGGATGGATCCCTGCGGAACTCCTGCAGTTACTTCGACCGTTTCATCATCTCCAATATTCAGGCTTCTGTCGAAAAGATAGTCATCAATGATATTGAGCAGGTATTGTGGAGTCCTCAGACTTTTGAGTGTTCGCTTGATAATTCTCCATGGTAGGCTATTGAAAGCGTTCTTGACGTCTAGTGTAATTATTGCTCCCCATTTGTCGTTGTTTTCGTCTGCTGTTAATGAGATCACCTCCTTAACAGCTTGAATTGTTGATCTCTTTTTTCGAAAACCAAATTATCTAGCTGATATGCCACCAACGTTTTCGACGTGTTGTTCGAGTCTGCCCTACACCAACGCCTCGTACAGTTTGCTGATCGTGTTCAGCAGACATATTGGTCTGTACTTCATGATTTCCAGATCTGGTACGATTTTGCCTTTCGGGATTAGGATGAGTTTAGCTACTTTACACTTCGAAGGGAAAATTTGTTGTGATAAAATTCCATTGAGGAATCCCATAATCCACTTCTGTTTTTCAGACCATATTTTCTTCAATAGCTCTACTGGTATTCCATCTGGCCCTGGTGACTTTTTATTCTTCAGGGTAGCCATGCATTCATCTATCTCTTTTATAGTGAAGAGTCTGACATCATTTACTTCATCTCTTCTCACATTCATATTTGTTCCCATGGGAAAGAGCTCATCTACGACCTTGTGCTTGTCTTCTAGCGTCAGTGAATATGGCGCATATGTGTTGAATTTTTTCATGACGATTCTATAACCTTCGCCCCAAATATCATTTTCCAGGTCTCTCAGTAATTCTCGCCAGCATTCATTTTTTGAATCTTTTATCAATTTTTTCAGTTCTATCTTCGATGTCTTGTATTTGTCTTCTACCTCCTCGATGCTTCTGTTGTTGATATTTCTATTTGCCCTCATTCTAGTCACTTGTCTTCTATATCTTATGCATTCTTTCCGTTTGTGAGCTATATCTGCATTCCACCAGTATGTTGTTCTTCTTTGTGTTTCATTTTTTATTAGACTTCCTTGGTGTATTCCTTTAACAACTTCGTTGTATTCCTCTAAATTAGTTGGTGCTTCGTCATCTATGTACCAATGTATGAGTGTTGTACATGCGTTCCAATCGATAGTGCCAAAACCTCCATTTCTGCTGGTGTGTTTTCCATCTATAGTGAATTCAATGAATGTATGTTCTGTTAGGGACTCGTCGTCAAGTACGCTCCAGTCCGTTATAAGTTTTGAGATACCTTGGCTCGCACATGTTATATCTATATAGGATGTCGATGCTCCTCTAATGAAAGTAGGTTTACCACCTTTATTTTGTACTATCAAGTTCAGAGTTGAAATCCAGTCCGTGAGTATCGTCATCTATCTATCTATCTATCTATCTATCTATCTATCTATCTATCTATCTATCTATCTATCTATCTATCTATCTATCTATCTATCTATCTATCTATCTATCTATCTATAGAGTGAGATAAATACTGATATATATAAAAATACAGATATATAAAAAATGTTTGTAGATTATATATAAAACATGAATCATTCAAGGAGGACGAGTTGATTTATTATCTTTTTGTTTCTTTAGAAGGAATGTATAAATGGTACTAAGATCGTTGATGTCTGTTCTTTTGTTCATCGTTTTATCATTTTCATTAATATGTACCATTTCAAGAAAGAGGCGTTTCTTGAGATGTTTTTCATAATCCAGAATTTTGGCATTATCATAATTCATTATATGATCTTCATCTATAACATGTTCAGCAAGGCTACATGATTTTAAATTTCTTCTACAATCACTTTCATGTGAAGTGATTCTGTCTTTTAACATTCTACAAGTTTGACCAATATAAACTAGATTACAATTATTGCAGGGAATTTCATAAATAATATTCGATCTATTTTTGATTGGTACAGGAGTTTTCAATTTGGTATGAAGATGAAATATTGTTTTCAAATTTGTTTTAGCAATAATAATTGTAATCTAGTTTATATTGGTCAAACTTGTAGAATGTTAAAAGACAGAATCACTTCACATAAAAGTGATTGTAGAAGAAATTTAAAATCATGTAGCCTTGCTGAACATGTTATAGATGAAGATCATATAATGAATTATGATAATGCCAAAATTCTGGATTATGAAAAACATCTCAACAAACGCCTCTTTCTTGAAATGGTACATATTAATGAAAATGATAAAACGATGAACAAAAGAACAGACATCAACGATCTTAGTACCATTTATACATTCCTTCTAAAGAAACAAAAAGATAATAAATCAACTCGTCCTCCTTGAATGATTCATGTTTTATATATAATCTACAAACATTTTTTATATATCTGTATTTTTATATATATCAGTATTTATCTCACTCTGTATTCAACATCTTCAAATGAGTCAACCATCATCTATGACATTTTTTTGTCAAATCATTTTATTTTATTTATACACCTATGTTTCCTTTTTGTGCTAATTTTATATAGAATTTCATGTTTGTAAGTATACCAATTTCAATTGATGTACATTTATATATTGTTCCATTCGATGTTTTCAGTTAGTCTTGATAAAGAAAATGAAAATTTTCGAAAGCTCGACAAATAACGAAGAAATTTAATTAATCCATTGGTCCAGACTGCATCCCACTAATATTTCCAAGAATATTATTATAGAACAGTCACGAAAGCTTCCCCTTGTTATCTATCTATCTATCTATCTATCTATCTATCTATCTATCTATCTATCTATCTATCTATCTATCTATCTATCTATCTATCTATCTATCTATCTATCTATCTATCTATCTATCTATCTATCTATCTATCTATCTATCTATCTATCTATCTATCTATCTATCTGTCTATCTATCTATCTATCTATCTATCTATCTATCTATCTATCTATCTATCTATCTATCTATCTATCTATCTATCTATCTATCTATCTATCTATCTATCTATCTATCTATCTATCTATCTATCTATCTATCTATCTATCTATCTATCTATCTATCTATCTATCTATCTATCTATCTATCTATCTATCTATCTATCTATCTATCTATCTATCTATCTATCTATCTATCTATCTATCTATCTATCTATCTATCTATCTATCTATCTATCTTTTTTTTTTTTTTTTTTTTTTTTTTTTTTTTTTTTTTTTTTTTTTTTTTTTTTTTTTGCGAGGAGGAGAGGAAATCTTACATAAGACCCCGGTTTCGGGAGTGTCGGATTCTTACCGACTAAAACCTCTCCTCCTCCTCTTGCTCCTCCCACTGGAACCGCTTCCGCATTACTTCAGTGGGAGTGCTGGCATTACATCATCTCAGTATTTTCCATCAAATTCTAGCTCTTTCTTCCTTTTCTTTAGTCTCGATGATATGTCTAACAAGTTTATATACCTGATTCCATCCTCTTTCGCCTGAAAGCAAGGATTCTCTCATGCTTTCTTCCTCGAAGGTAGTTCCAGTTTCTCTCAGGTATTCTTGCCGTTTTCTTTCCCATCTGTTACATATGAACAGCGTGTGTTCAGCATCATCTTGATCTCCGCAGTACAAGCATTCCTCCGAGTCTGCCCTCATACGACCATACAGATATTTCCTGAAACTTCCATGCCCAGAAAGAGCTTGTGTCAAGAAGTAGTCTACTTCTCCGTATGACCTATTAACCCATTCATTCAAATTGGGTATGAGTCTGTGTGTCCATCTGCCGTATTTCCCATCATCCCACTTCCTCTGCCATCGTGTCATCAGGTTATTCCTTGCTACTGATTTACTTATTCCGCTGTACTTCTCTCTTCTTTCCATGATCAGGAGATCTATCGGAGGTACCCCAGCTATGGCTTCTGCTCCCTCTGATGATATCGTTCTATATGCTGAGCATATTCTGATACACATTTTGCGCTGGATACTGGTAAGTTTCGCCACTAGTTTCTGATTGCAGGTCACTGAGTGCCACGCTGGTGCAGCATACAATATCTGAGAGTGGGCCACGCTCAGTAATACTCTTCTCTTGGATGCCCTTGGTCCTCTGATGTTTGGCAGGAGTCCAGACAGTGCTGCTACTGTCTTTTCCACTTTTTGAGAAACTCTATTTATATGCTCGGCGAAAGTGAGTTTTGTATCAATCCAAACTCCTAAGTATTTCAATGATTTTTTAGGTGTTATCGTTACACCTTGCACTTCGAATTGAATAGGATCCAGTTTTCTCTTTGCTGTAAGTAGTATCGCTTCTGTTTTCTCGGGAGCGAGTTCGAGTTTCTTATGTTCCAACCAGTTGGATATCCGTTGCAGTGCGATATTTGCAACATTCATCAGACTCTCCTCGCCTTTGGCAACCACTACTACAGCAATGTCGTCTGCAAATCCAATTAGAGTTACTCCTGCTGGTTGTTCACTATTCAGAAGTCCATCATAAAGTAGGTTCCATAACGTTGGTCCCAGGACCGACCCTTGTGGTACCCCACTGTTGATCTTCCTCATCTTTGTGTCATTCTCCGCCTCTAATATGATTTGCCTATCTGATAGGTAGGATCTAATTAGGCTGGTGAGGCTCTCATCTATTCCTCTCCTTCTACATTCTTTGAGAATTTCCTGCCAGCTTGCACTATTGAATGCGTTCCTGATGTCCAATGTTATCATTGCGCATATCCTTCTGTGAGCCCAAGAGAATTCTTGACCTGCACTTCTCGCTATCCTCAAAACTTCTTCTATGGCATCCACAGTCAGTTTTCCCTCTATGAAGCCAAACTGTCTTGTCGATAGACCACCTGTGCGAGATATTTCTCCCTTCAGCCTGAGAAGAATCAGTTGCTCGTAGAGTTTTCCTTCTACGTCTAGAAGGCAAATAGGTCTGTGGGCTGATGGGTTCTGGATGGGCTTGTCGGATTTCCTCAGGAGCAGTAACCTGGCCCGTTTCCATTCCGTGGGAAAATCTGCTTGTCTAGCTAAACCATTGTATACGGCTAGTACAAACTCTGGGTTATTCGATGCCATAGCTTTAATCACTTCTGCTGGTATATTGCCAGGACCAGGAGCCTTTTTCTCCTTCATCTTATCACACGCTATACGTAATTCCTCCTTACTAAAATTAGAAAATATCACAGTTCTATCACAGTCAAATATCACTTCACAATGAACTGGGAAGAGGTGATCTACCACTTCTTCCACAGTTTGCATGGGCATTTGAAGTTTGGGAGGATAGCCAATCAGACTCTTCATGACGATTTTGTAGCCATCCCCCCAAATATCACAGTCTAAATTATCACAGATAGTTTTCCAGCAATTCCGCTTGGATTTCTTGATTTCATTTTGGAGAGCTTTTTTGCACTCCTTAAACTCATTCCAGAGTCTTTGGCTTTCATCTAGGTGGTCTCTTCTTGCTGATCTTGTATACAGTCGTCTCTTTCGCATACATTCCTTCCGAGCTTGAGTGATCTCGTCATTCCACCAGTAAACAGGTTGCCTCTTTGGTGTTTTGCGCTTCCTTGGCATCGTCTGATTGCATATCCGATTGAGTACCTGTGTAAAATCTTTCGGGGATGGATCCGGTATTCCGATCACATCTTCCTTCGTAACTTGAAACAGTTTCTCTTTGTCAAGTTTTCTAACTTGCCAGCCGTTTATTCTCTCAATTCCTTGATGTTGCACTTTTACTTCATCTAGAATGTCGAACACAATGTAATTATGGTCACTCAGGGATTCAAGTTCGCTGACATTCCAGTTCTTGATACGCTTTTTCATATCAGCAGTTGCAATTGTCAGGTCGAGAATAGAGGAGTAATCCCTTCTGTGGAAAGTTGGTTTATTTCCTTCGTTCACTATCACCAAATCGTTTTGTGCCATCCATTCTGTGACTAACTGACCTCTTCTGTCAGTATGGTCCATTCCCCACTGGGGGGACTTCGCATTGAAATCTCCAACAATCACCGCTTTCTCATTATTGTCTCTGATTAGGTTTCCGATTTCCCAAAGTATGCTCTCGAGGTCATCTATTCCTTCGTTCGGTGAAGCGTAGCAGTTGTACAAAGTGAAATCGGTTGTCGCTATATATGAGAAGCTGTACCCTTTTCCGAATTTCTTCACAGTGAGTTGGCTTGTAATTTTTATTGCCGTATTGAGATGATCATCACTTATCCAATCCTTCCTGTTCTTGATAGCATTTTTGTTTGGTTCACTCATGAGAATCGCTGCAGCATCAATATCTATGGCTGTAGCAAGTGCTAGGTCATGACATGGTTTCCGCCTGAAAGTATTTATTTGTAGAAATTTAATCCTGTATCAGTATATTTCCAGTTGGCTGGGAAGCCTCCTGCTTTCCCCTGTCCCTATTTGTCGGACATCTTGGACTTCCAGACTGATGGCCTTCCCCTTCGCAATGAATGCAGTAAGGGTTGTTCTTGCAGTCCGCTGCGCGGTGCCCTCGCTGAGCACATTTCAAACACAGAGACTCTCTGTCTGGTCCCTTACACTGCGCTTTGACATGACCATATTGCCAGCATCTATAACATTTCTCTTCCCTCTTTCTCTCCAATATTCTACACATTGACCAGCCGATCTTGATTTTTCCCAGGTTCATCAGTTTTTCTGCATCAGATTCTGACAACACAATCGTGGCGTTTTGTTTATTGGCCATGGTAGGTCTGAGCGCTCTTACTTCAATGTTTTGCCGTGAATCCGCAGATATAGAATCAACAATGGCTTCTTCAATATCCTGTATGGTCGTAATCTCGTCCATGTCTTTGATATGTAAGATTTTTCGGCTTATCAAGAGTGAAGTCGAAACTTCAGGTACTTTTTCTTGTATTATCTCCCTGAGAGCTTTGAGTTTTCCTTCTCCCTTCTGCACTGTGAGCAGGAGCTCCCCACTCTTAGTTTTTTTCAAATCTCGGATGTCTACGCCGATGTCACTGGGATTCACTTTATCTTTCACCGTCTTCAGAAGATCTGCAAAGCTGACGTTGGGTAACTTCACTAGTAATGCATCCTGTTTCTTCTTTCTCTGCCTGATATCTGTGCCTACATTTGCCATGCGGGTACTCCCATG
Organism: Phaedon cochleariae; assembly: GCA_918026855.4. NCBI lineage: Eukaryota > Metazoa > Arthropoda > Insecta > Coleoptera > Chrysomelidae > Phaedon > Phaedon cochleariae. The sequence continues at coordinate 27,300,411 of OU896714.1, read as the reverse complement.
TTTCTTCTGAAGGGATTGCTCCCTTTCATTCTTCAGGATGACCACCTCTATGCCAGAATTGAAGAAAACGAATTCCAGTGCCCTGTTTATTATGAGTCCTGTTATTCCCTCAATTTCTGGGATAACTAACTTGGTTTTCTTCTGTCTCATCATGGTTTCCTTAGCAGATTCCATACTTCTCAGGATATACTCATCATCAGCTTCTTCGTTAGCACCTCCATTCGAGATGATAGGGTAAAGAATCAGCCTGGCTCTGTGAGTGAGGTTCCCTTTTTCGTCGGGAAAACCCAGCGAGTGTACCATCATTGCAACTTCCCCTTTCCTTCTGTTCTGCTTCATGAGGCCTTCTTTTCCTCCGAGCTTATCTATAACCTCTCCAACTGCCTTGAAGTTGGTGCATAGATTCATAGAACATGGAAGTAGCCATGCGTACTCGTCAGCAATCTCCCAGATGTTTCCCTGCTGAGTACGAATTCTGGGGAAAATTTCGTCCCGCCAGTCCTCTTCAGTTACGAGTTTGAAGCATTCGTAGCTCTCACCTGTAGATAGTATTTGTCTTCTCTGCTGTTTTCGCTTCTCTTCCTTACAACTATCGCACTGGGCTTGATTGCTTTGGAGGTTTGCCATCTCTTTTTCATGTTTCTCTTCCAAGTGCTTTATATGAGCCTGAAGCCTAGACATTTTGTTCCTCCACTCCATCTCTTTTTCTCGGCCTTCTGAATCCAGGATAACTTCATCTAGCCAGTCCTGCATCTCAGTTCTCTGAAGTTTTTCCAGTTGTAGGGTCAGTTTTCCGGATATATCAGTGAGTTCCTTCTTCGGTTTGCACATTTCTTGTACTACTCCATCTAGCTGCTCGATTTGCCTACATATCTGCTCCATAATACTCTTAAAGGTGTCTTGGATGTTTGGCCGCCCTTCCTGTCTCTCCTCAGAATTTTTGGGGTGATTCATTTTCTTGCGTTTGCTCGTCTTTTCTGGCAATGAGTGAGTCCTCGCTCTAGGAGGAGTCCTCATCAGCAAGTCTCTTCTAGCGAACAAGTTTCCAGTTACCGCGACCCTCTCATCTTGGGTAGGTGCCGGCAGAGACACTAGCTTCTCTGTCGGTACATTATCATTTGAGTTCTTAGTATTCAAACTATCATTTATTTCATTCTCCATCTACGTCCCACGAGTAGGGAAGATTAGTAAGTCGACCGCAGCAGTGCTCCCATGCTACGGCAAGGTCTATATAGCATCCGAATTCGACCAGGTGTTCGGAGGGCATCGTTTGCGACTCTTTGCCGAAAGAGCCATGCATTCCGTAGGCACGATTGCTTCCACCGTAGAATTTCGGATTTTTTATCGAGGTTCACTCCTCTAGAGTCGTTCTTAGTTTGTACTGCTCTGCCCAGACCTGTCCGGCTTGGGTGGCCCTGCCAGGGATTCAGAATCCCCGCCGGCATAGCTCTGGTCATCATTGCAGTAACTTAAGCCCCTTCACCACTTCAAGGTGACGACTCCTCGAAGGGGCTCTGGCCGTTTTGCTGTCAATTCCCAAGTATTTCTCATGCCTCTCCGCTATCAGGAATTCTATCGGGGGAATACCTGCTATCACACCTGCACCCTCTGTCGAAATCGTTCTGTAGGCGCAACACACTCTTATTGTCATTTTTCGTTGGACGCTTGATAGTCTCTTCAGAAGTTTCTTGTTCGTCGTGACAGAATGCCAAGCAGGGGCTGCGTATAGCATCTGAGAGTGGACTACGCTCGACAAGAGTCTTCTTTTGGATGCCCTAGGCCCTCCTATATTCGGCATAAGGCTAGTCAAAGCTGTAATTGTCTTTTCCACCTTTTTTGTCACTTGCGATACTTGTTCGGCAAATGTTAGCTTCGTGTCCAGCCAGACACCTAGATACTTGATCGCCCTTGCTGGAGACACCATCACACCCTGGACGTGGAACGATATTGGTGTGATCTTTCTTCTCGTTGTCAGAAGGACAGCTTCCGTTTTTTCTGGTGCAAGTTGCAGTCCCTCGCGTTCCATCCAGTTTGACACGCGATGGAGTGCAATATTGGCATTGTTCATTAAAGCTTCTTCTCCTCTGGCGACTACCACCATTGCAACATCGTCTGCGAAGCCTATCACTGTTACCCCTTCAGGTTGTTCTAGCCTCAGCAATCCATCATACAGCACATTCCACAATGTGGGTCCTAATACAGATCCCTGCGGGACACCACTGTTTATTCTTTTCCTTTTAGAAGTTTCTCCCGCTTCTTAGATGATCTCCCTTTCAGAAAGGTAGGAAGCTATTAGACTGATTAGACTCTCATCTATTCCCCTTTCCCTCAGTTTCATCAGTATGTTTTGCCACGATGCACTATTGAAGGCATTCCTAACGTCGAGGGTTATAACCGCGCACAACCTCCGATGTGCGCATGAGTAGCCTGCTTCTGCCTCACGTGCAATTTCCATTAGCTCCCTAATAGCATCCACAGTTTGGCGTTCAGCTCTGAACCCATATTGCCTTTCTGAAAGGCCACCAGTCCGTACCAGTTCGTTATTGAGTCTTATTAATATAAGATGCTCATATAGCTTGCCTTCCACATCTAATAAGCATATCGGCCTGTGTGCTGTTGGACTATCTATAGGTTTATCTCCTTTTCTCAGCAGAGTCAGTCTAGCACGTTTCCACTGCTCAGGAAAGTTATATTTGCTCGCAAGCTCATTATACACAGCCAGTGTATATAATGGTTTCTGAAGTGCAAATTCTTTGACTATTTCTGGTGGGATATTTCCGGGTCCAGGAGCTTTCTTCTCCTTCAATTTTCCACATGCCACTCTCAGTTCTTCTATGCTAAAATTTGTAAATATCACATTTCTATCACAGTTAAATATCACGGGTTGATGCACCGGGAAGAGATGATCGACCACCTCTTCCATGGTTCGCATCTCCAATTGTAGTCTGGGGGGAAAGCCGATAAGTCCCTTCATAACGATCTTATAGCCGTCCCCCCAGATATCACAGTCGACGTTATCACAGAGTATTTTCCAACAGTTCCTTTTGGCCTTCTTGATCTCGACTTGCAATGCTTTCTTACTACTCTTATACTCTTCCCAGAGTCGATGGCTTTCCTCTGGGTTGTTCCTTCTTTTACTCCTTGTATGTAATCTCCTCTTTTGCATGCATTCTCTACGTAGTGTGGAGATTTCGTTATTCCACCAGTAGACTGGCCGTCCCCTCCTCGTGTTCTTCCTTCTTGGCATCGTCTGATCGCATATATGTGCTAACCTTCGAGTAAAATCATAAGCAGAGGGTCCAATGAGCTCCTCGTGCATCTCTGCCAGAACTCCTTGTAGCTTCTGCCGATCTAGTTTGCTGACTTGCCATCCCATATTCTTCATTGTTCTCTGGCGTGGCGATGGTGTCTGGTCGGTGATTTCGAATATAATATAGTTATGATCGCTCAGGGATTCCAAGTCACTCACCTCCCAGTTCACTACCTTATTCGAAATATTGTTGGTAGCTAGTGTCAAGTCAAGAATAGATGTATATTCGCGTCTTTGGAATGTTGGTTTCGTCCCCTGGTTGACCACTACTAGATCATTTTCTGCGATCCATTCTGTTATGATTTGGCCTCTCCTGTCTGTGACTTCAAGACCCCATTGAGGAGACTTAGCGTTGAAATCACCTACTATTATGGCTTCTCCAGTTGTTTGCCGTATCAATCTATCTATCTATCTATCTATCTATCTATCTATCTATCTATCTATCTATCTATCTATCTATCTATCTATCTATCTATCTATCTATCTATCTATCTATCTATCTATCTATCTATCTATCTATCTATCTATCTATCTTTTTTTTTTTTTTTTGACGGGGAGGAATCTTTATGACACAGGTACAGGTTCTTCCTTCCCTGCGAAAGGGGACTCCCGAGGAGATGTGCAAACTCGGTATACTCCAATAAACCTCCCTCACTGTCACCATTTCAGGCTATCCCGGAACTGTCGTTTGACATAACATCGGGAAAGCCATCGGTCTGTAATACTTCACATTCTGTCTTGTCCTTATTTCCGTCTTCGAGCACGACTAATCGCCACCATTCGTTGTCTCTATTTTCTATCAAAATCACCTCTGCCGAAAAGACCTTTCTTCTTCTTCTTTCTTCATCATTATCATCCTGATGAAAGTATGAATTTTTGTCCATTTTCTTTCGCTCTGTATCATGTGGCCTATGACGTTATCTGCTCCTATTGGTTGCCCAAAGTCAATGCTAAAACGATGCCTCTCCCTCACCCATCTTTCACATACAAATACAGTGTGAGCAGGTGTATCAGTTTCTCCGCAGTATATACACATCTCATCGTCGACTTTTCCTATACGGAATGTAAATGTTCGAAATGAGCCATGACCTGTGAGGAATTGTGTGAGATAATAATCTATCCTTCTGTGTTCACACTCCAACCATGGATGTATGTTTGGTATCAGTCGTTTCGTCCACTGTGCCGCCTCTCTAGTGTTTTCTCACTTTTCTTGCCATTTCGTTACTGATCTCATCCTTGCTCTTGCCTTCATCTCTATTATGTTTTGTCTTTCTCCGTTGAATAATTCTGTTCTCTCATCTGTTAATAAATCTATAGGTAGGACACCAGCTATCACTTGTAGTGCTTTCAAAGAAGCGGTTCTATAAGCAGAAGTTACTCTCAATAATGATTTCCTCTGTAATTTTTCCACCATATTTCTATATCTTTTGATTCGAAGTGCGTTCCCCCATATTGGTGCCCCATATATAATTATTGATTGAGCAACTCCAGCAAGCATTTTTCTTTTCTCAGCAGATGGTCCTCCTATATTCGGCATTATCCTCATCAAGTTTGATATGTTTTCTTCTGCTTTTTTGACAGTTTTCCTGATATGTTCATAAAAAGTCAGCTTCTCATCCAGCCAGATACCCAAATACTTCACTGTCCTCTGAGGAACAATCGGAACGTCACCTACCATGAATGTTATCCCTTCTCTCGCCATTGGCCCCTTGAGAATTACTGCCTCCGATTTGTGTGGTGCAAGTTTCAGATAATTGTCTCTCATCCACCTCCCGATTGTCGTCAAAGATATATTAGCAGCAAGAGAAAGGTTTTCTTTGTTATTGGATTCAACAATCAAAGCCAAGTCGTCTGCATACGCAATCGTTCTACAATCCTCTGGTAGATCCCTCCTCAGAACATTATCATACAGGATATTCCATAAAGTTGGCCCAAGGACTGAGCCTTGTGGAACTCCCATCGAGATACTCCTGCTCTCCTGACCTCTCAGCTCAATCGTTCTACCACAAAAATAATCTATCTATCTATCTATCTATCTATCTATCTATCTATCTATCTATCTATCTATCTATCTTTCTATCTATCTATCTTTTTTTTTTTTTTCTTTTTGTGAGGAGGAGGGGAAATCTTGCATAAGACCCCGGTTTCAAAGCCGGGAGTGTCGGATTCCTACCGACTAAAACCCCTCCTCCCAATACACCCCACTCACTGGAACTGCTTTCGCATTACTTCGGCGGGTGGGGCAGTCTGGATTTTCTTTTTCAAATTCTACTTTCTCTTTCTTTCGTTTCAATTATGCCTCTGATTGTCCTATATGAGCATTTGAACTTTTCCTCACTGGACACAAGATTCGTCATCATATTCACAGCAGTGAAGGGCATTCCTGTTGATTCGTTAAACTCTCGTCGAATGCTTTCCCATCTTGGACAAGCAAAGAGAGTATGCTCCGCGTTATCCAGTCCTCCACAGTATGGGCATGCTTCAGACTCTACTCTTCTGCGGTCATATAGGTATTTCCTGAAGCATCCATGTCCAGATAAAGCTTGTGTCAGGAAGTAGTCGACCTCACCGAATGGTCTTCTCATCCATTCTTGGATATCAGGTATCAGATAGTAGGTCCATCTGCCATATTTTCCGGTGTTCCACTTATTTTGCCACCTGGAAATCAGGTTTGCTCCAGCTATGATCTTATTCACACCACTATATCTTTCATGCCTTTCTTGGATCATGAGTTCTATCGGTGGAACTCCAGCTATCACACCTGCTCCCTCTGCTGAGATTGTTCTGTAGGCACAGCAAATCCTTATCATCATCTTCCTCTGTATTCTCGTGAGCTGAGCAACAAGTTTCTGATTTTTTATCATTGAGTGCCAGGCAGGTGCTGCATACAACATCTGTGAGTGGGCAACACTCAGTAAAACTCTTCTTTTAGATGATCGAGGTCCACCGACATTTGGCATAAGCCCTGACAGAGCTGTCACCGTCTTTTCGACTTTCAGGGCGATCTGTTTAGTGTGTTCAGCAAAAGTGAGTTTGGTGTCTAACCAGACTCCCAGATACTTCACCGCTTTCTTTGGTGTAACTATCACACCCTGCACTTCAAACTGAATTGGATCGATTTTCCTTTTAGTCGTCAGAAGGGTAGCCTCTGTTTTCTCTGGTGCTAGTTAGAGCCTTTTCCGTTCCAGCCAATTTGAGACACATTGCAGTGCGATATTTGCTGTATTCATCAGGATTGTTTCTCCTTTAGCGACCACTACCATCGCGATGTCATCTGCAAAACCTATGAGCGTTACTCCCGTGGGTAGTTCTATCCTCAAAAGTCCGTCGTACAAAATATTCCAAAGGGTTGGACCCAGGACCGACCCTTGTGGCACTCCGCTGGAAATATTGATGGTTTTGGAAGCGTTCTCCGCTTCAAGGATCACCTGCCTGTCAGCAAGATAAGACGCTATCACGCTGATTAGACTTTCGTCTATCTCTCTTCGCCTGAGTTCTTCCAGGATCAATTGCCAGCTAGCACTGTTGAACGCATTTTTCACATCCAGAGTTATAACAGCGCATAGCCTTCTGTATGCACTGCTATACTCGTTCTCGGTCCTTTTGGCGATTTTTATCACCTCAACTGTTTGCTTTCCTTCCCTGAATCCATATTGTCTTGTTGATAGGTCCCCTGTACGAAGTAGTTCTTCCTTCAATCGAATAAGAATAAGTTGTTCATATAGCTTACCTTCTACGTCTAGCAAGCATATCGGCCTATATGCTGACGGGTTTTCGAGAGCTTTATCCCATTTTCTCAGCAACAGCAGCCTTGCGCGTTTCCACTCCATCGGAAATTTTGCTTGTCTAGCCAAGTCGTTCTATACCGCCAGGACATAGTCAGCTCCATTCGCGGCGAGTGCTTTAATTATTTCTGGTGGGATATTTCCTGGTCCAGGGGCTTAATTTGCTTTCAGTTTATCACACGCCTTGCGCAGCTCATCTATACTGAAATTTGAAAATATCACAGTCATATCACAGTCGAAATTTACTTGTTCATGTACCGGAAAAAGGTGCTCCACAACATTTTCCATGGTACGCATGGCAATTTGTTGTCTGGGTGGAAAGCCAATCATACTCTTCATTACAATCTTGTATCCGTCTCCCCATATATCACAGTCTATATTATCACAGATGAGTTTCCAGTGTTCACGCTTCGTTTCTTTGATACAATTTTGAAGAACTTTTTTGCTACTTTTATATTCCTCCCATAGGCGCTGGCTTTCTTCATGTATGGATTGGGCTACGCTCATTATGACTTTCCTTTTGGAAGCTCGGGGCCCCTTGATGTTTGGCATGAGCCCAGACAGGGCTGCTACTGTCTTCTCTACTTTATTTGATACCCTATCTACGTGCTCAGCGAAGGTAAGCTTGGTATCGAGCCAGACCCCTAGATACTTAATGGCTTTTTTTGGCTTTATCGTCACATCTTGCACCTCGAATTCAATCGGACCTATTTTCCTCTTGGCTGTCAGAAGGGCAGCTTCAGTTTTTTCGGGCGCCAATTGGAGCCCCTTCATCTCCAGCCAGTTGGATGCGCGCTGCAAGCTGATGTTTGCTTTGAGCATCAGATTTTCTTCGCCTTTGGCGACCACTACAACAGCTACGTCGTCTGCGAAAGCTATCATCGTGACCCCTTCTGGTTGCTCCATCCCGAGGAGTCCATCATAGAGTAAGTTCCACAGTGTTGGTCCTAGCACTGACCCTTGTGGCACTCCACTTTTAATCTCCCTTGTTTTTGTGCTGTTTTCCGCCTCTAGAATTATTTCTCTCTCCGACAAGTATGATCTTATTAGGCTAATGAGGCTCTCGTCCATTTTTCTTCCTCTCATTATGTCTAAAAATTCCTGCCAACTTGCACTATTGAAGGCATTTCTAATGTCCAGAGTTATTATTGCACACAGCCTTCGGTGTGTCCATGAATGTTGTTCTGTAACTCCTTCCGCAATTTTTACCACTTCTCCTATTGCGTCGACCGTTTGTTTTCCTTCAACAAACCCGAACTGCCTAGGCGACAGTCCACCCGTGCGCGTTATCTCCCTTTTCAGCCTGATGAGAATCATTTGTTCATAGAGTTTCCCTTCGACGTCGAGAAGACATATAGGCCTGTGGGCTGAGGGATTTTCTATGGGTTTATCAGCTTTCTTCAATAGCAGTAGTGTTGCTCGTTTCCATTGTCTGGGGAATTCTGCGCTTCTGGCCAGGTTGTTGTAGACAGCTAGTGCGTACTCCGGGTTATTCAGCACGACGGTTTCGAGTACTTCTGGTGGGATGTTTCCTGGACCAGGAGCCTTTCTATCTTTCAGTTTTTTACACGCTTCGCGTAATTCGTCTATGCTAAAGTCTAAAAATATCACCGTTCTATCACAATCGAATATCACATCCTCATGCACTGGAAATAGGTGGTCTACCACTTCTTCCACGCTTTGCATGGGTATTTGTAGTCTGGGATTTTTCATCACAATCTTATAACCATCCCCCCAGATATCACAGTCTACACTATCACAGATTGTTGTCCAGGAGTCTCTTTTGGACTTTTTTATCAAATTCTGGAGTATTTTCTTACACTCTTTGTATTCTTCCCACAGCCTCTGACCTTCTTCTGGTCGGTTTCTCCTAGCAGATCTCGTATAGAGTCTCCTCTTGCGTGTGCATGTCTGTCGTGCCTGGGCTATCTCGTCATTCCACCAATACATGGGTGTTTTCTTGGTAGTACCACCTTTTTTGGGCATTGTCTGGTCGCATATCTGGGTCAGTGCTATACTGAAGTCTTCAGCAGATGAAGTTCCTCCCCAATTTTCTATCTTGAACTGTTTCAGCTTATCCTTATCCATTTTTCTCGTCTGCCAGCCACTTCGATTTATAGTTCTTCGGCCTGGTGCTTGCCCATTGTTTGTAATTTCGAACGTAATAAAATTATGATCACTAAGCGACTCGATGTCCAGAACACTCCAATTGTGCATACGAGTTTTTATATCCGCGGTGGCAAGCGTGAGGTCTAGGATGGAGGAGTAGTCTCGCCTTTGGAAAGTTGGTTTGTCCCCCTCATTCACTATCACAAGGTCATTTTCTGCAATCCACTCTGTGAGTAGTTCACCTCTCCTGTCTGATATGTGCATGCCCCATTGAGGGGATTTTGCATTGAAATCTCCCACCACGATTATATTTTTCTCATTGTGCCTTATCAGCCTTCCAATTTCCCAGAGTATTCTCTCGAGGTCGTCTAACCCTTCATTTGGTGAAGCGTAGCAGTTGAAAATGGTGAAGTCGGGTGTTACTATATAGGTAAAGCCGTGGCCTGTTCCGTGTCTCTTTATGGTGATGTTGTCTATAACTTTGATGGCGGTGTTGAGATCCTCGTCACAAAACCAGTCCTTTCTGTTTCTCACAGCGTTTCTATTCGGCTCGCTCATGAGTATTACCCCAGCTCCAATGTCCTTCGCTGTAGCAAGCGCCAGGTCGTGGCACGGCCTCCTCCTGAATGCATTGAATTGAAGACATTTAACCATTTTTTGTTAATTGGAGTCGTCGACTGTTTGTGGCACCTCAGGCTTTTTCTTACCCTTCTTTCCAGGGCATCTTGGACTCCCGGATTGGTGACCCTCCTCTTTACAGTGGACGCAAAATGGAGGGTTTCCACAGTCCGTTGCTTGGTGCCCTTCTTTTGCACATTTCAGGCATAGTGTCTCTCTATCTGGCCCCTTGCAATGAGTTTTAATATGGCCGTAGTTCCAGCATTTGAAGCACTTCTGCTCTCTCATCCTCTCAAGGACCCGACACTGCGACCAACCGATCTTTATTTTGCCTAGACTCACTAGCTTCTTTGCGTCGGATTCGGGCAGGATAGCTGTGGCATTCTGTTTACTTGCCATCGTTGGCCTAAGAGCCCTCACTTCAATATCCTCGTGCTTTGCCATAATGGATTCAGATATGGCTTCTTTGATCTGCTCTATCGTCGAGATCTCGTCCATATCTTTAATATGGAGAACTCTTGTGCTCCTCAGGAGGGAAGTCGACACTTCTGGAACATTTTCTATAATTTTTTGTTTGAGTTCTTCCAGTTTTTGAGCTCCATTCTGAACAGTTAGTAGGAGTTCTCCGCTTCGGGTTTTTCTAAGATCTTGAATTTCCACACCAATATCACTAGGGTTCACTGACTCCTTCATTGTTTTCAGTAAGTCTGCATAGCTCACATTCGGTATTTTGACGAGCAGTGCATCTTGCTTCGCTCTTTTCTGCTTCGATACTATGTTTGGACGAGACCTCCTGCGGCTCATTCCATTGCGTTCCTCATCTGTTCCTTCAATAAGTGTTATTTCTATGCCCGAGTCAGCGAATAAAAATTCAATAACTCTGCATATGACTAGTCCAGTTATTCCCTTCATCTCTGGTAGAACCAGTTTTTTTTTATTCTGTTGCAGCATAATTGCTTTCACAGTTTTCAGCGATTTCAGAATATTTTCATCATCTGCTTCCTCATTAGTGCCCCCATTTGAAATGATGGGGTGAAGTATCAGCCTGGTTTTATGGGTAAGGTTTCCTGCATCATCGGGGAAGCCTAGGGAGTGAACCATCATTGCGACCTCCCCCTTTTTCTTGTTCTGCTTCAGTATTTCCTCTTTCCCTCCAAGTCTTTTAATAACCTTTTCTACTGACTCGTGTGTGGAGTGCAAATCTGCACTACTCGGAAGAATCCATGTATTCTCACTATCAGTCTCCCAAAAGCTACTATGTCGGGTACTTATTTTGGGAAAAATTTCGTCCCTCCAGTCTTCTTCCGTTACCAGTTTGTAGTTCTCATAGGTTTCTTCTGCTTTCAATATCTGTTTCCTCTGTTGCTTCCGCTGCTTTTCACTACAGTTGTCGCACTGAACTTGGCCGCGGGTGAGGTTCTCCATCCTGGTCACGTGTGCTGCTCGCATATCTTGTATCTGTGTTTCAAGTTCAGTTATTCTATTTTTCTGTTCGGTGTCTCGTTTCTCGCCCTCTGCTTCCTGGGACATTTGGTCTAGCCATTTCTTGATTTCAACTTTTTGTAGTTTGTCAAGTTGTAGGGTTAGTTTCGCGGATATATCAGTGATTTCTTTCTTTGGTTTATACGCTTTCTGTACTACTCCTTCCAATTGTCTGATATGCTTGCTCATCTGCTCTATTATTTTCTTGAACGTCTGATGGTTGTTTGGCTCTACCTTATGTCTCTTTCCTTCTTCTTCATCTTCCTCGGTGTCGTCCTGCCTCATGCGCTTGACCGTCTGCTCTGGCAATGAGTTCGTTCTCGACCTTGGAGGAGTCCTGATCAGAAGGTCTCGTCTTTGTATTGATCCTGATGCAGTTTCGTCTACATCTGGGGTTGATACGTTTTCTGGATTTTCAATTTTTTGCATGCTTATCCCACGAGTTGGGTAGAAATAAATTCAACCGCAGCAGTGCTCCCATACTGCGGCAGGGTCTGCGATACAACCGATTGCGACCGCACAATCGGAGGACATCGTTCAGGACTCTTTCACGGAAGAGCCATTCATCCTCTGGGCACGATTGATTTACACCGCAGGATTTCCGGATTTTTTATCGAGGTTTACTCCTCTATATCTATCTATCTATCTATCTATCTATCTTTTTTTTTTTTTTTTTTTTGTGGCGAAGAGGAGGGGAAATCTTGCATAAGACACCCAGTATGGTAGTGTCGGATTCCTACCGACTAAAACCCCTCCTCTTCCTCATTGCTCCTCACACTGGTATCCGCTCTCGCATTACCTCAGTGTGAGGGCAGTCTATTTCAAATTCGGCTATCTCTTTCTTAATCGCCTATAATATGCCGGACGACAGCGTATGCATCTTTCCATGACTCCTCTGACTCCACCAAACTATTCATCATATTGATTGCATCAAAAGTCCTTCCAGATCGCCTCTGGTAATCTGTTCTCACTTCTTCCCATTTGTGACATACAAAAAGCGTATGGTCTGCATCATCGTTTTCCCCGCAATATATACATTCACTGGATTCTGCTCTTCTTCGATCGAATAGATATTTCTTGAAGCATCCGTGTCCCGAGAGTGCTTGAGTCAAGAAATAGTCCACTTCTCCGTAAGGTCTGTTGACCCACCTTTCAATATCAGGAATCAGTCGATGAGTCCAGCGCCCGTATGTCCCATTATCCCACTTGTTTTGCCATCTGGTGATCAAATTGGCTGTGACATGTCTCTTCTCTATTCTATTATATGCCTCATGCCTTCCTTTGATTTGCAAGTCTATAGGTGGGATTCCAGCAATTACTGCTACTGCTTCCGCTGATACCGTCCTATATGCACTGCTCACTCTAATCGACATCTATCTATCTATCTATCTATCTATCTATCTATCTATCTATCTATCTATCTATCTATCTATCTATCTATCTATCTATCTATCTATCTATCTATCTATCTATCTATCTATCTATCTATCTATCTATCTATCTATCTATCTATCTATCTATCTATCTATCTATCTATCTATCTATCTATCTATCTATCTATCTATCTATCTATCTATCTATCTATCTATCTATCTCCGAGGCAATATCAGTGAGAAGCAGTCGTTGTGACCAATTACAGTAAGATTTCTCCGTTCCATTCATCGATTTTTCCATATCAAGACTTACTGTAACATCAAATGAACTATGATGTTAGTATATAAATGTATATCTTCTGGCGAAGATTACAGGTTTCGGGAAGAAATAGGTCGATTGAGATATCGAGGGGGAAGTTAAATGCCAGTATCAATTGAATTCTATGTTCAACCCCTTCAACCCCATGCACCCCTACTTTGGAATCTCAAATGGCACCCCCTACTTTGAGATACATTAAATTGAAGGTCTATAACTTTAGGGCCGTACTTGTCGTATAAGATGCCAGTTACTAATTTCCAAATTCCACTGTTCCTGCTGAATGATTTGTTGATTCACCTATAGGGTTTCGTCGAAAGTAATGAGATAAATTGTGATGGAGTATGCCAATGTTGTATAGGTGAACTTTTTATGAAATTCATTGAAAAATATTTGATGTATTCTTTGTTACATTTGAGTTCTTGATGAAGCTGCTTAGATCGAAGTGTTGCGCCACTTCGCTATGAAATCGATAAACTGTATCCCCAAAGTGTCGAAACCCAGACAGCACAAAATATCCATTAGATATCCATTGGATATATTTCATGGATATCTAGTATATCCAGTGGATATACATGTATATCTATTAGACATCCAATGGATATCCAAATGTCTGCCTATATCCAAGATATACTGGGATATCCCATGGATATCCATCGATATATACAGTAGATATCCTATAGATATCTGATCCAATCCAATGGATATAACTTCCAGATATCTTATTGATATACTTCAGATATTTGAAAACCTTACTACTTTTTTATATCGAAATGTGCAAAATAAAACAAGATCATATCAACTGGGTGAACTTCTCCATACTACATTCTGCCTTTGTTGATTCAAAATGACATGGGATATTATTGAAAGATGTTTCAAGATATTGTTGAATTGAATAATGATTATTCATTCATAAAATTGTGCATTTGTAGGTACATCAGATTTATATAATCATTATAATATACAATATGAATACATAATTCACAAAAAGACTTCAATTCGTCCTTGAACTTTCTTCTCGTATTTTGGGAAATCACTGCGGTAGTTCAGTCCTGAATGATTGCAGATATGATTGTTGTTTTCTGTACATAATGACATCTTCTGGATCATTGCTATTATTCTGCAATATATCTTCCTTTCCTCGTAGATTTCTAATTTTATGTCCCTCGTTCCATTATCACCTAAGCTCACTATAGATCCATGAAGATGATGAGTGAACCTTTGTTCTTTTTTATTAGTTTCTCGCTCCTATTGAGAAATCACTTGAGTAGAAAATTGGTCTCGACTGATAGTATGTCGAAGCGTTTGAATTCGAAACCAAAGAACATATCGCAAAAAATCAGATATTTATTATCCTCCTTATCATTTGATGCTCAAATGTATTGTTCTTTGAATGAAATGGAATGTGATATCATTCGGTGTTTGAGTGAACTATCCACCAGAAATATCAAGAAACAATAATTCTGGACCACTGTGTTCATGAAACTATACCAAATTACAAACCTCAGTATCCAACGCTGTTATATTGTCAAAACAATACGTGAATTTCGAAACTAACATTACTTATCTGTCAAGAAGGAATTTCAAGAATCTGATTGCTTGGCTTATATATGATCATGAATCTGGGAAAAATTGATTTTTAACTCCATTTAATCAATGATTGATCACGTTATTTATACGTATATCATGTTATCGAAGCCTTTCACAATAATCATCATCATTAGTTTCATTATCAATGTAACAATCTGACTTTCAACGATGATACATCGATAGGAAATGTATTTCACGTTTAATATTCAACAACAATGTTTCCATTATAGCAAATGAGAACGAAAAAAAAAATCATCAAAATGTCATGATCTATATATATATATATCACTTATTTCTGTCTGTACCCACAGAGATTGTGTGAATATTCATATGAAAATCTCATACACCGTCAACATGTTCATTGTTTCCTTTTTCAGGAAGAATTCTAGATATGGATGAGAATACTTCTACTGCAATGGATTTCCAAAAGATTTATCGTCAGTACTTCGATATGCTGAGAGTTTTTGGTGTCTGGATCAACATCACAGAAGCGTCAAACATTAATTTTGGGATATATTTCCTCATAACTAACCTTCTTCTGACATTTTTCTTCAATCTCGTACAAGTAATGAATCTTATTCACCAACTCGATAACTTGAAAGAGTTTGCTGCATGTGGCTACGTTGTTGCTATAGCTTGTATGGCAAATGTAAGATCCTATTATTTCCTCAAATACAGACAAGATTTCCTCAGATTGTTCAGATCATTAGATGATATCATTTTCCAACCAGTTAATAATGAGCAGATGGACATAGCGAAGCGATCGTTGAAATTTTATGATAGGGTCAGGAGAGTGATCCTGGTACTATGTTGTATAACAGTGCCTGTAGCTATGCTCATTCCGTTCTTCAGTGAGAAAAATGATCTCAACTTACCGTTTGCTGCTTGGTACCCTTTTGATATCTCATCCTCTCCTTTATATGAGCTTTTTTATATTCATCAATGTATCGCAGTCATTTACGTCTCCTTCACAAACATATATGTTGATCTAGCAGTGGCAGGGTTAACAACGTTCATTGGCATACAGTGTGATTTCCTATGCGATAGTTTGAACATTGTAGAAGAAGCTCTACATTCAGATGGTAGAAGAACTCTGAAAGACTGTATTGTGCATCATATGACGATTATCAAGTGAGTAGCCAACCAATATATCATAACGTACACAAATTGGGTTATTTCAATAGAGTATTCTTGGAATTATGCTTCTTCGATGTGAAATTTGAATGAACCAAAATTTGTTTCTAGCGTAAATATTCAGGCACCTACTGAAAAACCACGAATATATCAGCTACAATGATTATCAGGTTCAATACAGGAGCTCTTATTTATTCAGAAGCTAATACATCCGTTCGAGAGTTTTTGTTGATGTCATCATTATTCGAACTGATTGAAATGGGGTAAACGTGATTTGGATTGATAAAAATGAGTAGGAGGTCTCATCATAATGCTATATCCACCGCTTGCTCATTCGAGATATTAATAAGAGGCTGATCCTTCGAAAGATAGCAGGATATCTCGAAGTGGTGGCACAAGAAGAATCCTATTTGGCAATATTCATTACTGCATTGGCGCGACATATTTTTACAGCGATTTTCGATGTCGATTCAGATCACGATTGAAATCTCATGATGATGTCATTATGTCATCATGTACAATAAATCAGCAAGTTATTATTGATTGAAAGAGCCTTCAGAAGTGACCTGAGAAGGTGTCAGGTATCGAGAATGCCCTGGTTTTTACAAACGTCAAACAGTTGCAGACTATTTTGGGCGCAATCAATTATTCATATCCCTGCCAAAAATGTCTCATAGAAACTTATAAAAAAATATATATGAGAATTAATGAGAATGAAGTTGGATAGTGAAACAGTAATTCCGTATAATCCTATGTATTTTGCAGATACATATATAATCAGTTTCTAATGGCGATTCTCTCCCTTTTTCTTATAAGTATGAACTGTTTTTCGCAGATATATTCATAATCAGTTCCTACTAGTAATTCCTGGCTATTTACATATGAGGATATATCAGAGTCAAGTTGGATAGTGAAACAGTAATTTATAAGCTCGAAATGTATTCTGCAGTTACATTCATAATCAGTTCCTAATGGCAATCCTCAATGGAGTCGATGAGTTTGAACTGTAATTCACAGATACATTCATAATCGGTTCTAAATGGCAATTCCTTATTAAAACATCGTAATTCATGATTTTGAAATGTGTTCTGCATGTACATTCATGACCGGTTCCTAATAGCAATTTCCAACGAAGTCTTTGAGTATGAACTATGTTTTACAGATACATTTATAATCAGATTCTGATGGCAATTCCTCATTGAAACACTGTGGCATTCATGAGAATGGAATGTGTTCTGCATATACATTCATGATGAGTTTCTAATAGCAACTCTATGAGTATGAACTCTGTTTTGCAGATACATTTGAAATCAGTCCCTAATTGCAATTTCTTATTGAATCAACGTGGCATTTATGAGTTTGAAATGTGTATTGCAGATACATTCATAATGAGTCCCTTATAGCAATCATCATCAGTTCCTAATTGGAATTCCCCATTGGAACACCGTAGCATTTATCAGTTCGAAATGTGTTTGACAGGTACATCCATGATGGGTTTCTATTGACAGTTCTTCATGTACTCAATGAGTATCAGCTGTGTTTCACAGATACATTTATAATCAGTTCTTAATAGCGATTCTTTTCGAAGTCTTTGAGTATGCACTCTGTTCTGCTGATACATGTATAATCAGTTCCTGATTGGAATTTCTCATTGAAATACCGTGGCATTCATGAGTTGAAAATGTGTATTGCAGATACATTTATAATGGGAATTTTTGAGTATAAACTGTTTTGCAGATACATTCACAATCAGTTCCTTATTATAATTTCTTATTGAAATACCGTGGCATTTATGAGTTTGCAATGTGTGTTGCAGATACATTCAGAATGAGTTTCTTATATCAATTCCGTATGAACTCTATTAGTATAAACTCTGTCTTGCAGAAACATCCATAATCAATTCCTAATCGGAATTCCTTATTGGAGCACAGTGGCATTTATGAGTTCGAAATGTATCCTGCTGGTACATTGATAATCAATACCTGATAGCAATTCCTCAGGAACACTTAGAGTATAACTCTGTTTTGCAGATACACTTATCATCAGTTCCTTATTGGAATTCCTCATTGAATTACCGTGGCATTTGTCAGTTTGAAATGTGTTTCACAGGAACAATCATAATGAGTTCCTATTGGCAGTTTTTCACGTACTCTATGAGTATAATCTGTGTTTCACAGATACATTTATAATCAGTTCCTAATAGCAATTTCTTTCGAAGTGTATGACAATAAACGCTGTTTTGCAGATACATTAATTATAATTAGTCCCTAATCGGGATTTTTTTCAAATACCTTGGCATTTATGAGTTCAAAGTGTGTATTGCAGATACATTCATAGATAGCTTATTATAGCACAGTCATATGGAATCTACGAGTATGAATTCTGTTTTGCAAATACATTTCATAATCAGTCACTAATCGGAATTTATCACTAAAATACCGTGGTATTTATGAGTTCAAAATGTGTATTGTAGATACATGCATTCATAATGGGTTCATCATAGCGATTCCATATGAACTCTGATTTGCAGATAGATTTATAATCAGTTCCTGATCAGAACTCCTTATCGGAATGCAGTGGCATTTATGAGTTTGAAATGTTTATTGCAGATACTTTCATAATCAGTTCCTCATAGAAATTCCATATTAACTCTATGAGTATGAACTGTGTTCTGCAGATACATTCATAATCAGTTCCTGATCAGAGTTTCTCATTGTACTACAGTGGCATTTATGAGTTTGAAATGCGTTCTGCAGGTATATTCATGATCAATTCCTGATGTATAACTCTGTTGTGCATATACACTTATCATCAGTTCCTAATTGGAAGTCTTAATTGAAACAGCGTGGCACTGATTAGTTTGAAATGAGTACAACATATCTATTCATAAAGAGATACTATTGACAGTTCTTCAGTATTTTGTACTGAACCCCTGCTTATTTTTTCATGTATCATTCGATTTTGTTTCCAAGAACGATCTCTCATATTTTTTCTGTATAAACCAACAGAAAAACAGTTGAACTTTAAAAAAAAATAGTCAGTTTTTCATTGGCGTATATAAAATTTGCAAATTTAAAGGAAGAATATTGAAGAAAGTTTCTTGGATGAATAAAATTGACAATACATAAAAAAGTTGAGTAGGGGTTCGAAATATTCGTGAATACCCTGAACAGGCTGTCCCATTTTCGATGTCATAACGGGATAGGTATCTCATTCATTTTCTAAAATAGAGATTTCCCATTTTCGCAAACGTGGGCTTCTTTTTAGTGAAACTCACGATACCCTTAACCAAGTTTTTGTAGCCCGCTGCCTTTTTGAGATACAGGGCAAAATTGAAAATGCTGCATTTCGGGACCCTTCTTGTATCTCAACCATCTTCCAATTCATCGAAAAAGTCGAAAGTGTTTGTCATACATTTTTTCACGTAGAATCCAGTGGCGTAATCAGAATTTCAGAATAAGCTGTTATTATTCAGATATAATCAATCCAAAGTTATGTTTTTTCAAATGGAACATCACGTATATTTTTCCTCATTTGAAACATTGATGCTTTTCGCTTTTCAAAAATATACAACTCATGAGATATTTCTAGTCTTAGCCCAACATTCTGATAAATTCTTGTTTCTCAGTAGACTTTTCATCGATTGAACTTGTAAATATGTGGCAACATTTTCCATATCACAAATTTGCATATTCACCTTGGTGCTGACACAGTGTTTCGTCACACACTAGATTCAATTTTTACCAACATTAAACATTCACCAATATTCAGCAGTATTTATTGAATATAAAAGCTGTGGACCAAATGGGTAGGTGGCTATGAAAAAAAAGCGAGTGCAGAATGTTTTATAATATTTGTCACATACCTGTAGAATTTATAATTTTTTCATACAGCGGCGAATAATAGTCCAGGATATCAGAACCACAAAAATTTGAAACCAACTTATTTTATATCACAACCATTTCTAATTTTCGTATCCTGGATCAGTATTCGCTATCGTATGAAAAATTTGTGATTTCGACAGGGAGGTGGCAAGGATTTAAAAACATTCTACACTCGCTCTGTTTTCATAGCCAGCTACTAATGAGGTCCACATCTTTTAGAGACAATAAATATTGCTGAATATTGGTAGATCTTTAATGTTGGTGGAATTGAAACTAATGTATGAGAAAACATTGTGTCAGCAGTAAGGTCAATATGAAAATTTATGATATGGACAATGCATGTTGCCACATATTCACAAGGCCCATCGATGAAAAATCTACTGAAAAACTAGACATTTTTCAAATTCATGCCTTCTACTATATATATATATTTTATCGCTTGGAGCGCACGAAAGGGAATTCCTATTATGTTCAAAGAACATCGTGCGTTCCTAATTTGATTACGGATACAAAGACTCATCGATTATATGAACCTGAAATCCTGAAATATACTGAAATAAGAACATTCATGACATCTTCCAGGATAGCTCAGTATTGATCGAAGTTCTGATTCCTCAATAATTCAAAATAAAAAATAACTCACAAGAAACCAATGTCATTTGGTTCCGTGAATTCTCGAAAATTAATTGTCATGAAAACTCATAAAATTCATTGCATATTGGGATAGTAATGTCTTATACAATCTCATTGGTTTTCAAATATTTCATTCCATATACATTCAATGAGGATTCAATGTAATCGGATCTGATGTGGTTCCTCATTAGACGGTATGAATTCCTGGAAGATATTTTGCTTATAACAACCTGTAAGATACGATTGTAATCAACACTGAATTTCACCATTGAAACTTGTAAATTTGGAGTCGTTTTGAATCATATTATTGCTCATAAAAAACGCATTGAATCAGATGCGGGATTCCTTATTACAGCTAATAAATGCTGCTCTCACTGTTTCCTGTCTTTCCACACGATATCATATACGATTATATTCGTTGATTTCTACACATATATCATACCTTCTCAGGCTCGTGAATGAGCAATGAAATATAATTGAGTATCGTGATTGGAAACCTTATACAAACAACTAACAAGATACAAAGTTATGTGTAAAATTGTGCCAGTCATTTTTAACCTTCAATCATTGAAATATATGAACCTTACAGGAACTTATAGAACCCTATATATATCAGCAATGAATTGTCTATTTCAAACTCAAGAATCCTCATTAATCCAAATTAGCAATGAGGATGAAGTGATGCAATATTCGAGATGAAAAATACTCACAAGTTCATGCTTCATGGCGGATGTTCAACCTCTTGGTGCGAACAAAGAAACAGATCCCGTTGGTAATCATGAGTAATGTTCACATTTATCCAAAAGTTATTTCAGATTGGAGCACTATCGAATCCACTACACTACACATGATATGATATGCAATTCACACCTCAATTCTCAACAATAATTTCAGAATAATGGGTATTCTCTCGAATCAAAACAGAGATACCTGTCTTTCTTCGCGAGCAACATAAACTAAAACAAATATGGCTGGCTAGTGGCTAGCTCAGTCTCAGAAGTACCAACGCAAAAAAGTTACTGTTTTGTTACCAACTTGAATTTTGTGTTCCCCCCTATGTGGAGACTTAATGACTCTCCAAGTGAATTTTCAAATGTGAATCTATGTGGATTTATGAGTTACCTATGTTATGAATTTGGCTTTGTTGTTCGGGTTTTTATGTGGATCTATCAGTTTCTAGTAGGCATGAAAATATATAATAGTTTCTTGATGCAATGCTGATAGGAATTATGAGAATGTATGAGGATATAAAGTATATTGAATGATTTTTATGTGATCGAATGAGGATTCATTTCGCAAAAACCCTCAGGCTTCTTCGTCTCTTCGAATTGTGTGCGTATTCAAGTTGAAATACCAGTACCAATATAAAAACAATTCTGTTTTGATGAGCTGAAGTTTTTGCAATAAATCGGGAAATATGGCAATATAAAGGGTCGTGTGATTAAAAAAAAAAGATGATAAAAGATGGTCTGAAACTTATTTGTAACGAAATCAGGGGGTGTTGAATATATAGAAAAAAAAAAGGAAATCAATAAGTTTTTTCCGAGAAAGTGACAATCAATATAGTTATATTTTCAAATAAAATATACAGGGTATCTGTAAAAGGTTCGGACATGGCTCGGCTGTGGACTCCTGGGATAGAAACAAGTTGATTTAGGCCAACTTACCTATATCCAAAATCGTGTCGTTGAGTTGGTGCAAGGCGTTGAATTTTTTTTGGAAAAAATAATTTTGCTCATAAAAAGAGAAGGCTGGGATCAATTTCCATAATTTTTGGCATGGCATGTAAGTCACTTTTTGAGATGTTCTTGATCATCATCAGTGTCCTGCAAGTGTTTCAAACAACCATGTTGCCGTACAAATTTTGTGATAACTTTCCAGAGGTCGGACTGGAAACTTCCAGTTTTTTTCCAGAAAAATATTTCCTTCAGAAATATTGTTTGTATCGTGTTTATCTTTGATATATATGTCTCGTGGTTCATTTGCAAATAAATAATTTCTGATATGATGCATCCTGTGCATTTTTGAAAATTAATCTAATTAGTTGGACTGTTTATTGATCATGGCTACAATATGATTTATTATTGTAAATAAACTGATAAGTTGCTGGTCCTCGTTGGCATTACAAGAACTTTCACGTCACAAATTTAGCGATAACTATCCCAAGGTGAGCACTTTAACGCCTTGTACCAACTCAACGAAACGATTTTGGATATAGGTAAGTTGGCTAAAATCAACCTGTTTTTATCCCAAGAGTCTACAGTCAAGCCATGTCCCAACCAGATTATTTTTCTTAAAAATGCATGAGATGCCTCAGATCAGAAATTATTCATTCGCAAATAATCCTGAAAAAATAACAAGATACAAAAAATATTTCTGAAGGGAATATCTTCCTGGAAAAGAAACTGGAAGTTTCCAGTCCGACCTCTGAGAAGTTGTCACCAAATTTGAACGGCAACATAGTTGTTCGAAATACTTGCAGGTCACTGATGATGATCAAAAACATCTCAAAACGTGACTCACAGTCACAGAACATGCCATGCCAAAAATTATGAAAATCAATCTCAGCCTACTCTTCTTATGAGCAAAATTATTTTTTCCGAAAAAACTTCAACGCCTTGTACCAATTTAACGAGACGATTTTGGATATAGGTAAGTTGGCCTGAATCAACTTGTTTTCATCCCAGGAGTCCATAGCCGAGCCCTGTATAATGTTCACCTTCAACAATGACGTGCGTTCAAGCACTGACTCTGATATATTATATGAACACAAAAATTGTACCTACGCAATGGTGTCTTGCAGAATAGAAGTTATGAGCTATCAAAAATTATATTTCTCATAAAAACTGCTGGTAACCTTATAATATTAGAACCGTGCGTGTTCTCATTAGAAATTACAAATCTTTGAACTGATTTTCTCATACTCATTTGATACATTTTGGATTGAGCATGCATTGTCTGATTGAAACTAGTAAACAGATTCCGCATAAAACCTCTTGTTTTTTTATTATCATCATATAACAACTGTCAATCATTGTCATTAATCCTCATAAGATCTAATAAGATATATTTTGAACTTGAAAATATTGTACTATTGAAAACTCACACAAACTTATAGGAAACATTTTATATTGGACATGAACTGTCTGATCCAAACTCGTGAATCATCATGAAAAAACTCTGCGAAAAAGCCTCTCGATATACTAGAAGTCGTAACTATATATCCTCATCAACCCTCAAGAAGTCTATAACATATTATATCCTTAGCTTCAGCATTGTCTTTACAAACCTCGAAAACATACACATCTCATTCAAACTCATTAGATACCATTTAGATCAGGCATGTATTGTCCTATCTAAACTTGTGAATCCTTATACAAAAATGCTGCATGAAACCTCTCAACATACCATTGAAGTCATAACTGTATATCCTTATCAACACTCATGAATTCTGGAACACATACAGCCTCAGCTTGACCCATAGGATTCGTTTCATTTCGAATCAGTATTGTCTTTTCCAACTACAAAAATCTTCAGAACATACACATCTCATACAAACTAATTAGTTACCATACAGATTAGACATGTATTGTCTTATCAAAACTCGTGAATCCCAATAACGCATCATTCATTTCAACGTATGGATACAGTCATAACGGTGAATCCCTATCAACTCTCATGAATCCTTAAACAAACATTTCCTCATGAGATACATATCTCATAAAAAATGATCAGATACATTTCGAATCAGACATGTATTGTCTAATCTGAAATCTTGAATCCTTATACAGCAATCCTGCATAAAACCTCTCAAAATACCAATGGAGTCATAATGGTATACCCTTATCAACACCCATCAAATTTGATACACATCAAGCCTCAGCATGACCCATAGGATACATTCCGTTTCAAATCAGTAATGTCTTTTCAAACCCCAAAAATCCTCAGAACTAACACATCTCATACAAACTTATTAGATACCATTCAGATTAGGCATGTATTGTCCAGAATTCTTAGACAGAAATAACGCATGAAACATCATAACATACGAATACAGTTATAACGGTAAATCCTTATCAACACCCATGAATTCTGGAACACATCTTACCTCAGCTTGACTAATAAGATACGTTTCATTATAGATCAGTAATTGCTTATGAGAAATCTCGAATACTTGAAACCACATATACCACATACAAACTCATCAGCAACCGATAGAATCATGGCAGCAGTTCCCTATTGAATCATGATTTATCGAACACTTTTCACCCTCACAAAAACCCATGAAATACGTTAAAGATTATATCTATATTGTCTTTTAAAAACTTATGATTACTCAATAATTATTTACCGGATTCAAGCTGATAAGGAACCTATAATTTTAGAACCGTGTTTTCATATTTGAGCTCATAAACCTAGAAACTGGTTGTCTTATCTCATTTGACACATTTCAGATTGGGCATTCATTGTCTAATTGAAACTCGTGAATTCTCAGTTATTCTGAGTCACATGAATGCTAATAGAAATCGCATTAAATCAGATAAGGAATTCCTTAGTGAAACTTTAAAATCCTGATATATTTTTTTCCTGACGATACCCAATAGAATTCTATTTGTGAATTCCTACACATTCCTCATATATACTAAGGCGCATGAATGTGCATAGAATACTTTTCCAATTGGAAGTGGAATATCTTATTGGTGGTCATAGGCTCCTCAAACCACTTGTGCCTGATAAAAACTCTCATACTCCATATTTGTATACGCTTATAAATCACATATACTCATAAAATATCATTAAACCTTTTAGAAAGTTCATGTGCCAGAGATAATGTACTCATACGCTACAGAACTCGGTTATATATCCTTATTAATACTCATATTTTATCTATATTTCTTCATGAGACTTCATAAGGTATTTTTGGCAGGGATTATATATATTCATATATATTATATGATTATCTTCATTAAATTCTTTATATGAATCATCACATGCAGATACAAAATGGTTATGGACTCAAGATTGTGGAAAAGCATTTTGTGAAATCGATCAGATTTTCATGTCAGATCGAGTGTGAGTTCATAATGATCCAGAATACAAGCCAAAATACACTTCCGATTTTAGCCCGTATGGTATTGGAACAATGCTTTTTCATATTTTTCCCAAAATGGAGATGTAAAATCAATCAGTTATGTCTCACGTACTTCAGGAAAAACAGAACAAAAATATTCCCATGTTGAAAGAGAACAACTTCCGATCATTTTTGCAATAGGCTAATTCAACCCATACTTGAACAATGATAAATTCAGTTCAGAAAGTGATAACAAGCAATCTATGACCATTTTCAACTCGAGTAGAGCAGGGATTTCGCAGTATTCAGCGAGTATACTCAGACATTGGACATTGATACTATCTTATTACAGATATGAAATTCGAAATGTTCAGTCTGATGAGAATATTATCAGATTTGTTGTCAGGTCTGCCGATTGAATTAGGTGAGAATTCGAAGTTATTTGATGTAAATTATTCTAATCATTTCTCAGAGAGTGATATTATATCCACCAATATTCCAATGATACAAAGAAACACCAATAACGATTAAACCCACTATCGGTTATTGATTTTGTAAAAACAGGATAACAAAAACAAAAATGAAACTTCTGAGAGTTTCCATTGAATTCGTGGGGAACTATCGATCAAACATCGATCACTGATATGGAATAACCTGATTGTAATACCACAAGGATCACGAAAGTGAACTCAATCCGTATGTCAAAATTAGGAGTTGTTGAAATGAAGAAAAAAACAGTGCTAGATCCAATTTCGTCTTGCAAAGTATCTATAGGAGCAAAAAAATTGGAAAATTGTTCAGTCAATGGAGTATCTCTAACTGAGACTACTATGAATTGTTGGAAATGGCCTGAAAGAGTATTCTCCAGAATATACATTGATTATATGGGACCATTCCAAAACACTCATCTCCTCATTATTGTTGATGCTCATTTGGAATGGTAAGAGGTCTATTAATTCTCAACTAACAAAACAAAATTCGGTTTTACGACACATTATACGCGGACATAATATCCGCGACATTAAATCCGCGATATTATATCCGCATGCCAATATATCCGCGACACTATATCCGCGAAATTATATCCGCGACACTATACAATACATAATAATATATACAGTGATGGATAATAACAATATTGTATTCTAAATAACATTAACAGATACAACAATAATAACGATATTACATAATAATTTCATAATATCACATTCAATCAAGAGACAATACATGGGCTACATTAGTCAAATAATCCATGATGTTATCTTCAGCATAACAACTAGCAATATTTTTCAGTCTCGCATTCCTCACACGATAAGCACGACGTTGCGCGACAACAACATTAGCTCCAGTTTTAATTTGGGTGATGGCCATTTCGGTCAAGTTTTGCTGGAACTTGAGCGCGTTCATGAAAACGCCAATCTGTAC
Source organism: Phaedon cochleariae (assembly GCA_918026855.4). NCBI lineage: Eukaryota > Metazoa > Arthropoda > Insecta > Coleoptera > Chrysomelidae > Phaedon > Phaedon cochleariae. The sequence goes on along the minus strand of OU896714.1, from coordinate 27,273,681 downwards.
ATGATTGTATCCAACTTTTCCATTAAACCCTCTATGCCAACCCTCTATATTGTTATTCGTGCGGATTCTTCCTTCCAATATCGACTTATAACAGTTCCACATAGAAATCGGAAAATGTGGAACGTCGACGTCGACTTCGAGACTCACGCCCTATCCAAACTTCCTCGAGATACTCAATAATCGGCGATAATTCTTCATCATGACTATCATAAAAATCTGATTTGATCAATGTATCATACGCAGAAATAACGCCTTCTTCTGGAACGAATGCCAGTGCCATCAACTTACGAACGTTTAGCGAGAATTCAGCATCGGTGTTGTATTGAATCTGCATTCCACATCTTTGAATGTGACGTCATAAACATTGGCCGAAATGAAACAGACACCCCGCAATATCCGTTTCGGGAAAATGCTTTTTAAATGCATTCACAAATGCAAGCTCATAATCAATCATTAGCCACTTAGACTTTAACGTTTTTTCTAGCGTTTTTATATGCTTCAAAAATGCAGAGTACGTTTTTTCAGAATTATTGGGAGCCAACACTTAAACAAGAGGCAGAGATTTCTGTTCATTTTAGCCATGAATGGTAATCAATTGGCAGAAGATGGATGGAACTGAACGAAACGTACCATCACATAACCACTGATCACAAGATGGAAGATAACGAAGATTACCAGCAGTAGAAACAATGAGAAATCTTTCGGTATCATCACCACTATCAAACAACGAAAAAGGTTCTCCTTCAGCCGTGATTTTATAGTCATCTGTAATGACCAACTCACCACGAGACGTAGGATCAGTTAACTGCGGATTATCTTTTTTGCGCGCACGTTGTACGGCTCTCTTCAAGGCGCGTTCATTAGGCATCTTAGCTGCAGTAAAATCAAAAACATTCTCTACTGACTTGGCAATCAAAACACTAGGCAGATCGTCACATTTCCTAGCACGCTTCTTCAAATTTGCCTTGACTTTGGCAGCCTCGACAGAAAAAACATCGGCAGAATGATGATGGTTAGGATCGTCACCAACAATTGATCCTAATTAGATAGAAAAAAAAAACAAAATTGACCTAACCTGCAAAGTTAAAACAAACACGCGAACCTTAAGTTTTCGAACCATTCCCAAACCATTGTCAGATTGGTCACGTGATACATTATGGACGCATGCGCATTCGCTCATAGAAAAACTCATTATTATTAATGAGGCCGAAAAAAAGGAGAAACATTCTTGAAAGCTTGAATCACTACATAAATGATCACAGTGGGCTGACGCCATGCTATTAGTGGACCAGAATTAAACTCCCTGACCAAACTCAGCCTCCACAATTTTATTGCGAGAATAATCTTCAAAAAACACGAATCAAAACATATCACGTGATGGAAAAGGTTCGAAAGATATAGGCACTTCTAAAAAACAATAAGGCACCTATTTTCTCATTAGAAGATGTATAAACCACAACACGACAGGAATGCTTGGAATACTGTTTACACCGCCACGTGTTGGTGCCAGAAGCATTTTCACTTTTTTCAGTATGAACATATCCATCATGAATCAAAATTGGATTACCATACTGCGACTGTACGAATTTCAAAGGCATTCTTATCAAAAATCGAACACTCGAACGCTCTCGCACGTGTAAATGACAAAATAAAAATAACGATATGCCCGGTACGACAGACAATAAGAATCAATCCACAACTTTAATTGAAACGATGGGCTACTATGAAAGCATGTACGGATTTAATGTCGCGGATATAACGCCACGGATATATTGTCACGAGGATATAATGTCGCGGATATAGCTTCACGGATATAATGATCGTGGATGTAATGACGTGTTACCCAAAAGGTTGTTTATCAGCACTACATACAACTTTTGCAAGAATTCGCATACCTAATGTTATTGTCTCTGATAGTTCTTAGAGTATTACTTGTTCAGAATTCCTATTTTTTTTCACGTGAATATGAGATCGAGCTAATTTTTATCGCACTATATTCTCCTTAATTGAATAGTGCATCAGAAAATGCGATCGGGAATGTGGAAAATGCTTCGGAAGATTATTTGGCTCATCACAAACATCTTGATAAACTCCTGCAATCAGTAACAGTAGTGTTTGTAACTTAACGACTGGTCTGTCTGCATCTCAACTTATGTTTGGTTAGGATATGCACACTGGGTTCGACATCTCCAAGCCCAATTTCGGTGTTTGAAATAAAGTTATGCAATAAAAAGATTACCAAAGAGTGACATCCGGTGGTTGCGGCATGTTGAAGTTGGTGATCGCGTAATCGTGAAAAACTACAGGCTGAACAACAAAGTTACTCACATTAATCTCTGGTGTTATGTAGTGGTTGAAAATCGCAAATATTCAGTCGAAGTGCCCAAGTTGAATCAAGTTCAGAAACGTTATACTTATACTCACCAATTTTTGGAATCCAATGAATACAGTGGGTTGAGAAATGATGATGAAGGTGTTTTCATGATGTATGTTATATTTTTATTTTTATCGACATTACTATTGGTTCTTCTAAAAAACTAACTATTGGTCAGACAATTTCGACACCCCACCGAATCGAATGTTTTACAGCAGCGCACTCCATCATCTACCGCTATCGGAAATTTCCACGAAAAAAAAATTCAGGCGTCTTGTCACGGAACCTATTCACGAAGATTCAGCCCAATATCTATTACAAAAAAACAGGCGGAGGATCTAGGACTGATGTGGATTATAACGATCATGAAAAATCTCTCAGATACACAATGGAGGATACAGAAGAAACACAGATAGAGAGAGTCAACTCAGATATATTTATGCGTTTAGTGTTTAGTTGTGCTCATGAGGAAAAGGAAGAATAATAAGCTATGGATCAATACACCCTAGATGATAGAGAAAATTCGCTCACCAGCGCTGATAAACCTAAATACAGATATAAACTGGGATGTGTGGAATCAGAAGTGAACACTCAATGTAACGTACATTCAATAAACTATATCATGATGATGATAAGTGAAATTCGAATATAAGTTTCCACAAAAAAAACTTGCGTGCAATCCTACGACGATGTCCACAAGTCAGATTGCAGACTGCATGTAGTGTTGATGTCCGCGACTAGCTTAACTGCAGCCAGAGTCCGGCTGAGGATGGATTGGGTGCAGCAAAGTCAAACCTGGTCCAAACAACCAGAAATCTTTGGCCTCCAGGTTTCAGGTGGAATATGAGCAGACTTATACCAATAGATAAAAAACCCTGTGGAGGAATGAGTCAAATAACACGCTATATATTTCTGTACTTATTTTGTCACAAAAAAACTGTTTGAACCGCATTTAATTGAAATTGAACTATAATATAATTGAAAAGTGATCTGGAGTCTTGAGCAGAACATCATTTACCCTTTTGTTAACTTTGTATATCACACTGTATACCCAGGTACGTCAATTAATGGTCATCCATGGCCATTGACATCATATGACCTCTCAATATGACGTTATATAGACGTCCTTGATAAGCTGTCATTATAACGTCATCTGATGATTATCATCATGACCATTATCCATTGAGTCATCTACATCGAGGAAAGTTCATAATCAAGAAGTTTTCCATCTAAAGTGCTCAAAGAAACAAGTGGACCACTGGAAATTTTGACAATTTTCAAACTGCTATAACTTTTCAAAAAATGAATGGATTTTCAATCGGAATGCAGTGTTCGGAAGATGCAGTCTTTCTGTTCAAGATTCACTGTTCAAAACTCGTCGAAGTTTTTCTGCCATTATACACCAAGTGTTCGAAAAAAGTATTACAAAAATGAAAAAGTTCAAACGCTTCCGTATTCCAAGGAAATTTTTTTATTTTTCTACAAATCGTTTTTTCTGAACGTTCAAGCCAATATCTCGAAACGGTTTTGGAATTTTTCATATTCCTCATACAGGATGTTGAAAATCGATTTTTTTTCATTTTTTGGTTTTTATCGCATCATTTCCGATTTTAAAATCATGCATGCCACATTCGAAGCATTTTGCTACGCATACGACGATGAAACATCATGGAGAATGGATTCACATTGCTTTGAAGTCATCGACAATCTCAACAGAAGAAAAATTCATTTTTTTTTGGGAATGTTCAGAATTTGGCGAAATCGTCTGTTCAGTTTGGTGCTGCCATAACCATAATATGCTATGCTAAACACAATTCCTTCATTTGGGTCGATTGCTCTGCTCAATATCTCGGATTGATTTCGTGATTTTTCAGATAAGTCAATCTAAGGGGGCGTAAGGGGGCCCTTTTGGATTTTCCTGATCAATTCAAACGATAACGAAGATACAATGGTTTTAAGATATTCCTGAGCTGGCATGAAGTCAAGAAACCTCTTTAAAACAAGTTTTTTCATCGGATAGTCGAAAATTAATCGAAAAGTCAATTTTATGTAATCAACACCCATTCACGCAATTGATACCACTGCAACACCCAATATAATACCTCATGTCGAACCTTTGACAACTGTCATCATCCTACAACAATATCTTTATATTCAAATTCAACCAAAAGAAAGATCCGCTTTTAAACTTTGGGTGCATCAAAAATCATTATTTCTTGAACAAGTTTTTATTTCTGAAATTAAGTACCCAATAATTATCATTATAAATATATTCAATATTTTGTTGGTCCACCTCGTCGACTCAATAAATGTTGACATCTTCGAGGCATTGATTCTATCAAGGATCGAATGAAATCTTGTGGAATTCTGGCCCATTCATCACGAATTATGTTTTCCAAATGATTCAAATCATCTGGAATTCGTTGCCTTTCTGATAATCGGAGCTTTAATCGACTCCAAACATGTTCTATTATGTTCATGTCTGGGGAATTAGCTGGCCACTCCATATGATTGATGCCGTGCTGTTGGATAAATTCATGAACGATTGCCGCCCTATGTGGACGAGCATTATCGTCTATGAAGACGAATTCGTTTCCTCGAGCAATAGCTTCTGGCAGAAGTATAGGGCCAAGACATTGCTCGATATAAACCCTTGCATTCATAGTCCTCCTCAAGATGACAAGATCTGTTTTTCCGTGCCATGAAACACCGCCCCAAATTGTTAGCCCACCTCCACCAAAAGCAACTTTCGCACACATATTCAACTCCACATGTCTGTCGTTTGGTTGACGCCAAACCAACATCCTGCCGTCAGATTGATGCTTTGTCACCCTACATTCGTCCGTGAATAAACAATGCCGCCATTCCATATCCCATTCCAAATGTTGTCTTGCCCATTCCAGTCTTGCCGTTCTATGATGTGCTGTTAGAAACGGACAGCTCTCCTGCCTTCTAGCACGAAGGTTTCTTCTGTGAAGTGTGTTCCGAAGTGTTTGAGAACTGACGTTCAAACCTGCAGCTTGTCGAAGGTCTTCATTCAACAAGGATGCATTTCTCCTGGGGTTTCTTCTAGCGAGAACTTGCACATATCTGCTTTGAGCATTGCTGAGCTTTCGAGGTCTGCCACCTCCAAACCTATAACTCACAATGCCGGTCTCTTGTAATCGACTTTTCGCTCTCACCAAAACACTGTGGGAGACTCCATACATTTGGGCTGTAGCTCTTATTGATAAACCATTCTCAATAAGTCTAAGAGCATTTTCGAGTTCATTCCGAGACAATCGCGGCATAATTTTCGAGCACAATAATACCAGCAAAGATATTGTTGTAGGATGATGACAGTTGTCAAAGGTTCGACAGGAGGTATTATATTGGGTGTTGCAGTAGTATTAATTGCGTGAATGGGTGTTGATTACATAAAATCGACTTTTTCGAACAATTTTCGATTATGCGATGAAAAAACTTGTAATGAAGAGGTTTCTTGACTTCATGCCAGCTCAGGAATATCTTAAAACCATTGCAGCTTCGTTATCGTTTGAATTGATCAGGGAAATCCAAAAGGGCCCCCTTGCGCCCCCTTGGATTGACTTATCTGAAAAATCACAAAATTGATTCGAGATATTAAGCAGAGGAATCGACCCAAATGAAGGAATTGTGTTTAGCATAGCATATGGTTATGGCAGCATCAAACTGAACACACGATCTCGCCAAATTCTGAACATTTCTCAAAAAAAATTAATTTTTCTTCTGTTGAGATTGTCGATGACTTCAAAGCAATGTGAATCCATTCTCCATGATGTTCCATCGTAATATGCGTAGCAAAATGCTCCGAATGTGGCATGCATAATTTCAAAATCGGAAATAATGCGATAAAAACCAAAAAATGAAAAAAAATCGATTTTCAACATCCTGTATGAGGAATATGGAAAATTCCAAAACCGTTTCGAGATATTGGCTTGAACGTTCAGAAAAAACGATTTGTAGAAAAATAAAAAAATTTCCCTGAAATACGGAAGCGTTTGAACATTTTCATTTTTGTAATACTTTTTTCGAGCACTTGGTGTATAATGGCAGAAAAACTTCAACGAGTTTTGAACAGTGAATCTTGAACAGGAAGACAGCATCTTCCAAGCACTGCATTCCGATTGAAAATCCATTCATTTTTTCAAAAGTTATGGCAGTTTGAAAATTGTCAAAAAATTCAGTGGTCCACTTGTTTCTTTGAGCACTTTATATTACATAAAAACGTTAATAGAATAGTTTTTCCCCCGAAGGGATAAAAACTGTTATTTCGAGTCTTGCTGAAGCTTGACCCATATGAGATCACCTTATGCATATTTCACCAGAAAAGCGCGCCACTGCCCCTTTTTCTGCCACGTCCATCACGATAACGCGGCATCTTCAACATACCGCTCCCCTCTACAGTTTATCTGGTCGGCCGGCAAGCGTGTATACGATTTTCTTCAGTACCTTTGAAGCCGGCAAGGACTTCAATGTATGGGTCAAGCTTCAGCAAGACTCGAAATAACAGTTTTCATCCCTTCGGGGGAAAAACTTTTCTATTTCGTGTCTGTGCTTTCGCTTGACCCATATGGGATATGTTTGTTTTCTGCCGGCTAGAAACTGTAAGCGTACTGTGATGTAATTAAAATGTCTCTATATCATTGAACTCCATTCTATAATCATTAATGATGATAAATGGAACACATATTATCAACTTGACTATTGGAGGAACATTTCCTCGAATAAAACTAAGTACTAACATTGATTATTATGTAAAGATGAATATAATCAAATCTATTCCACAGCCTCGAATAGATCCAGGCAGGTTTTATTTCCTGCATTAGTATCAGTTGTACATTTTTATATTTCCTTGCAGTAATGTTTGAAAAATGTTCTACTACTTGCCCAGTTTGCTTGCTTCAAAATGACATCTATAGGAGTCTTGTCCAAGAATCTTGCAGATGCCACAGCTGCTCTGCAACTTCCAGCTGACGATTGGATACCAGCAGCCTTTAAGCAGGACCTAACCCAACCTGCTATTACAGATCTTGATGCAGGCTTAACTCTACCTCTTGTCGTAACAAATAATGAAGTAATGCTTTTCGTAGAACCCCTTCTTATTTCAGCCATTTCAATCAACTTCTTTGTCCATATGACTATATTAAGATTATTTACAGGATGCATAGGAATTTTCCATCCAGGCTGATGGTAATTATTCTTGTCAGTCTTTGAGCCAAATTTTGGCCAAAAAATCAGGTACTGTATATTTTCTTGATAGTGGTCCTCTCCTATGTCTAATAAGGTGAGATCATGTACTCTTCTTCCTGAATATAATAATAAGAGCGTAGCTTAATGTCTAGATACTTGGAAAATGCTGTTTGTATCGGGAGTATTCTCACTCAACCATTGTATCATTTGTTGTATATCCCATATCGACCTCTTATGTATAGTTTCCTGAAGACCGATAGCTTTCAACATATGCCTTATTACCGGGTGTGAGCTTATGTATTCTGACTTAAGTGGATTAGCAAACGTTGCTATCACAGATTTATGTACAAGAATGTACATATGTGACATGTTCAAGTTACGATACAAATAGCCCAAAAATACAGCCACGTCTTGTGCTTCTGGATTGTGGACAGATATCTTCTTCGATCTTGCCCATTTTACCCATCGTCTCCACGGAGCCTGATACGTTTTCAATGTTGACTCTCGCCAGGCTGACTGTAATAAGGTTACATCTTTCGAGCTCCATTTCCTGATCTGAGAGAGCCACCCCGAACTTTCCATGCCTCCAAAAGCATTTCGTTCACTTGAGGTGGTGGCAGGTCCGTCTGCATGTCCGTCAGATGTATTCGTAGATCTGGAATCTGATAAGATGGTGCGATCGCTCGATTGATCAGGTCTGGTCGCCGAAATACTTTGAGCCACTTTGGAGCAATTACTATGTAATTTCCCTTGGCTGCATTCAGATGCTGTGATACACGTGGTATCAGGGGAGGTGGTGGAAATACCCATGCCAGTTTGAAATCCCATTCCTGGCTGAATGCATCTACAAACACCGCTTGTGGATCTCTGGTCGACTGAGCTACATAAACTGGAACTACAGCCGACTGTTGTGTCGCAAAGAGATCTATGACAGGAGTTCCCCACATCTTGAAAATCATCATTGTTATCTCCTTGGATAAATGCCAATCCGGCAGTGTTTTGTTTCTCGAAAGACTGTCCGCGATCGAGTTGGAATAAATCTTGCTGTCAAGGTCACATTGTTTCGATGAACTAATAAGAGTAGCTTTTCGGTCTCCTCTAGAAGAATCAAGGATTTTGTTCCTCCTTCTTTGTTTATGTACGCTACTACACTTTTGTTGTCTGATTGTACTAGAGCAGCCCTGTTTCTTGTGATTTCTATGTTTTCTTGAATTGTCATTCGAACTACAAACATTTCCTTCTGGTTTATATGCCATTTTCTTTGATTTTCCAGCCAGTATCCTTTTTTGTAGATATCGTCTAGTTGGAATCCCCAGCCTTCGTCCGACGCGTCTGTTGTAATAAATATTTTTGGGTTTTGCATAAATATTGGAGACCACTGGAATATCGCTTCTCTCCACCATTCCAGATCTTGAATTATCATTGTTTTTATTTCGATCTGTTTGTCTGGTATACGAGCGGGTGAATGATGACTTTCTCTTTGCATTCTTCGGCAGTGCAATCGTCCTAACGGAACAACGAAGGAAACGAAATTCAGTTCTCCTAGAATCGATTTTGCCTGCGTCCAACTCCATTTTCTTGCCATCAAAAGTTCTTCTATTGAGCCTAGAAGGTTCTTTCCTTTCCTTTCTGAAATGAATTTCAGATTCTGAGTAGGGTTCCAGGTTATTCCTAAAAATTCTATCTCTTGAATTGGTAGGAAATAGGATTTCTTGAAATTTATGTTCCAACCTAGGTAATGTAGTAACCCTATTGCCTCCTCCCCTTGCCTTTGTAACACTTGTGGGCATTGATTTGCTAAGAGGAAATCGTCCAAATATACAAGTATCCTTATTCCCCTTTCCCTTAGATGACTTGCTACCCAGTTTGTGAGACTGAAAAATGTTTGTGGAGCGGTCGACAGACCGAACGGTAGACAAGTCATATTGTATACTGTGTCTTGGTAAACGAAAGCTAGAAACCTCTGATGCCGCTCTTTTATCGGAATATGAAAATATGCCTGGGATAAGTCTAATTTTATGAGGAAGTCGTTCCTTTGCAGGAAGTTTGGTACCTTGTAGTGACTGACGAGACGAAAATCCTTTGTTTGAGTAAACTCGTTCAGCCTTTTCAAGTTCAGGATTGGTCGACAGGATCCGTCTGGTTTCGACACCGTGAACATGGTCGATATCAAACCGGACATCACTATTGCCTTTTTGATGATGCCCTGATCTTCCATTGTTTTCACTTCCATGCTCAGTTGTTGAGATGGTTTTGTACGAAATTTGAGGATATTCTTCTTGTTGAAAAAACATAGAGGGGGCTTTACTTTGAAGGGAATTGTGTATCCTTTCAAAATTTTCATTAATGCTCTTGGAGCTCCTAGGGAAGCCCATTTCTCCACGAAATGTTTTAGCTGCCCCCCGTGAAATGCTCTTTCCTGTCCATTGTTGTCAAACACGATTATACTTTGTCCTCCCTCCGCTATTAGATGTTGCAATCCTCTTATAACTTTCGGCACTATTCAGTTTTCTATCATATTAAGCTTTCGACTTATATGAACCTTTCCTTTGCTTCATTTCATTTTGACGTTTATCAACAAGAGTACTCTAAGGATATTTATTTTGGACTTGGAAAGTACCCGGTCGGCTAGTGTTATAACTAGAAACAGGCTTTTTGTATCTAAAAATGGATCGCGTTGTATTATCTTGATGGTTATATAAGTCCTTAATCTGATGTTCGTCAAACAAAAAGGTTCCTGATGGCGGAATATCTTTTAGAATTCTAGCAGCATTGGCATTTTGTGGCTCGTACAAACGCCTACGGAATTCTATGACTTCTCCTCTTTTTCCACAAACGTATTGCAGCAATTCGTCTGATACCATTCTGAAATTTGAATTTGAATCTCCAAATGTTTTCTTCAAGTCCTCCGCAAGATTTGGAAATTTCGCTGCCAATTCATGTATATTCTCCTGAACTGCTTTTCTCTGCATCAACAATCCATGGCAAAGAATCCCAAAAGAAGCATCCATTTCTGCGAGGTTAGCTGCCGCACTACCCCTCGGAGTAATGTGTGAAAGTTGTGAATTCACTTGTAATTGAGCGAATATACTACCTGCTTGTAGTTTTTTCTGTGCCTCACAGTATCTGATTTTGTTCCATGATGATTCCCCGAATTTTTGACACCGCATGCCCTGAGCTTTTATCTCTGATAAGGGTTCCAGAATCAATGGTTTTTGTTCTTTCACGGTCGGTTCAAACGAGAAATCATTGACATTTTCCCAGTCAAATCGAGGGGCCGACCATTTATTTGGAGACAATGGGGACGCTTCTCTTTCTGAACCATCACAATTTTCTTCTCCCGATAACCAGTCGGACTTGCTTGCGCTGGTTGGGGTCTATGCTCCAAAAGTCTCTCTAACATGGATTCCATCCTTGTTTGTCGTGCTTCCAACTTCTCCCATCTTCCCTTTTTCGAAGATTCCTCTGCTGAAGACTTTTCTGCTTTTCTTTTGTTCTTAGATTTTCCCATACGATGTTCTTCCTCATATTCCATAATATGCTCACTTCCATCATTTGAATCATTCTCCTCGGAACAAGACAACGATGAGTCTGATTCGTGATTTTGCTTTTCGAGCTGCAGAGATGCTTCTTTTCTTGATAAGAACGAATCTTTCAGAGGAATGATCGCCTAAAGAATGAGTTCATGTTGTAGCGCTGATCCTCTTATTTTGATTGCCAATTCTGGTGGTCTGATAATGAGACCACGACAAGAGGTCCAATTCAGCATATCCTCTTTTTATCTCCTGTAAGCTTTTTCAGACAACGAAGTAGTATCTGGATCAAAAGCCTTTGCTATACCAATAGTCGGAAGAGCAAATCTTAGCTTATTCATAGTCTGAGCTTCTAGTTTAAGTGGTCCGGATGTAAATTGTTTTGATATTGGCCATTCTTCCCAACCTAGAGGTAGATGTTCCTTTGCCAGAATCTTCAGCCTCTCTAGGGTGCTATTGTCGTCATCGTGTAACTCCATTAATTCTCCCAAATTTTGTATCTCATTTGAGAGTGCCATCTAGAACAAGAGAAACATTTCTTGTTGTTAATGATCCAGATATTTACGAATAGCCTGGACAAGCTTAGTCTGAATTTACGATTGGGTAGTTAGGAACGTACCTCAACCATGTCATTGATTCATGAACACACCATTAACTCAAGCGAGAACTTCAAAGATGGCTCATAGACATATGACGACTCGATTCTATGATTTTTGTTGAGCCGTCGCCTCATTTTGGGCCGTCGGCTCATTTTCGGCTGTCGGTTCATTTTGAGCCGTCGTGTCATTTTCGGCTGTCGGCTCATTTCGAGCCGTCGTGTCATTTCGGGCCGTCGCCCCAAAAATTGAGCCGACGTCCCAAACTTTGAGCCCTCGTTCTAGATATATTTATTTACTAAGCAACAATAAAGCTTTACATTTTCAATCAGCAGAATTTAATATGACATTTTTCAGCAGTACACCTACAGAATAAAGTGAATAAGTATCCTACCTTTTACCAATATCGATGCGCACTCGCACTAGTTCACTGAATTTCATTGGTGCCTGGACAGTGGGCGCTGCTTGGTTGAATAAACAGAGCGTACTAAAGAAAATCGTATACACGCTTGCCGGCCGACCAGATAAACTGTAGAGGGGAGCGGTATGTTGAAGATACGGCGTCATCGTGATGGACGTGGCAGAAAAAGGGGCAGTGGCGCGCTTTTCTGGTGGAATATGCATAAGGTAATCTCATATGGGTCAAGCGTAAGCACAGACACGAAATAGTTATGTTATATAACATATATTATCATGTCACTCATCATATATCATGCTTCATAATTACTTTTCCTTTAATCTGTGCGAGCTTTGTGTTTTCGATGATCTCAGAGATGATTGATGATTATATACTTTCTGTGCAAAGTATTCTTCCTATTGCTATTGAAAATATCAGACCAAATTTTACGTCATGAAAATCGTATAACGTTGCAGAGCAGGAGAGTGCGTATAAAACTGTACTTGATTGGTCGGCACCTCGTCGGCACGGACCTTGCGCAGACATGCGAACGTTGATCGTCAGCGCCAGCGCCAAGCCAAGACGAGCGGCCAGGCGTCAAGCAGTTGCTGGTTGCGAATCGTCGTTTACTTTCGCTTCGCCGTTGCCGCCATGATGACGATAACAACAAAATAACAATATATAGAAGACCATCATTATCATGTTAATTCGCTATCTATGTGGTTTGGTGTGATGGTCATACTCATTCATAATCATGTATCAAGTAGTGGAATTTGAGGATGGCAGCTTAACCATTTTTTAGACAAGTGGGATACGCCAAGCAGAATATGAATTGGCCGCCATTGAAGGAATACCATAGGGCTCTGAGAAATCTCTCAAGTGCATCATTTGAATGAGATAAGTTTTCAATAAAAAGAAAATTCCATGAAACTGGTAATCATAGTACCTATTTGATGTGGTAAAGGAACATCAATATAATTAAACAAAAAAAATCGTATCTTATCTGATAATATTAATATAACCCTAACAGTGTTTTTTTAACCTACAGAAAATTTCGAAATTGCACAAACTCAACTGAAACGTGCAGAAGATTTTAGTGATATTAATAATCGTAAAGATCACGTCATTTTGACGCCATTAGGATGTCGTCATTTTTACGCATTAGGATGACGTCATCATGATGACATGTAGATGAAGTCATTCGTCTATGCTAACTGAATTCAATGTAAAAGGATAACTGATATCTCATCTGAATATTTCAGGTATATCTACCCTGTATAGTTGTCTATCTCCAAAAATGTATTGCAATAATTAATTCCTATGAAACGGCAATAATCTGTCAAAGCTGAAATTTGTTTAATTTCAATTTCAAGAGGTCTATTGGATTTGTTCTCGAGTTTATTTTTCATTTGTGATTCTCTCACGTATACCTTGGTGACAAATAATGCATTCTTTGATATTTTCGAAAATATCTTTATCCACGACCGGGCGTGAAGTAGCACTTTACCGCCCGGGTGTGCGGGCGTAAAGTGGCACTTTACCGCCTTCGGACTTCTTTACCGCCCGGCGGGCGATAACGTCATTGAGCTGGTGGTAAAGCTAATGTCACTGTCATATCGATAAAAATCTAGATTCCAATGATTTCAATTAATACAAAATGATTGGGAAAATAGATCTGAATTATACAGGAGTGCTCATTCGAATATTAAAGTTGTCTTTATATTTCTAAAATGCAAATTCATATGATCAAACCCAAAACTTCATTAACAATAATAAAACGAATCAATTAACATAAATAACGAGTTATAACTTAATATTCATAATACAATCAGAACAGTTAGTTATGGATATATTTGGATTTGTTGTCTCCTGCTGTTGCAGCTAGCTGATTCTGACTGATTCCATATCACTAGAATTCTGAAAAGAAGTAATTCCATTATCTGGTAGTTGAGAGTAGTTAGCAATATCTTCAGATTGTCTACAATGGCTTGTAGAAGGCTCATCATTTGCTACGATTTTTTTAGCAATCTTCAGCTTATCTGCAACAGAATTTTCGATATAACCTTCCGCAACAGTTGTCGCCTTCCACCCAGCATGTCTTTTGATGTTGATTATATCCTCGCCTGCATCTGCTAACATAGTTGCTGAAGAACGTCTGAAGCAGTGACCAGTATATTCTGTTGCATTAGAAAGACCTAGATGAGTTGCTATTCTGAATGGTATTTGACCAAATGTATGTTTCCAATGACCTGTCTCGAACACTTGCCATTTTTATAATACAAAAAAAAATCTCTTTTGATCATGATTCTGAACTCGCAAGGAAGAATATTTTCTGTAAGTATCCAGATAACTTGGCGATTTCTGTTCTTCATCGATGACAGTAAATACTCGATCTATCTTCGATTTGGTTTCTCTTATAGTTGAGTAAGAAATTCTCGAAATCTTGAATGTCATCTACTGTGATATTTGCCAATTCTTGTCTGCGACATGCTCCACAAATACCAAAAATCAGTGCTACCTACAGCAAAGTTTCAAATTATCATACTTGACATTGAGACAAAATGAAAATAGTACTCACTTTCATCATAAGGTACGAATCGTGTGGTGCTCCACTCAAGAATAACTCTATTTATTCTCTACTTAGAATCTCCGATTTCTTTGGTTTATAACCGTCAGATTTTCTTTTCAAAAAAGCTATCAATCTTGCATATTCACTAATATCTTTATTATCATGTACATTTGAAGTAGCTTTCAACATGGAATAATATGAGCACATGGAAGAGGGCTTACGAGATTTGATTTTTCCAGAAAATATGCAAGAAGCACACTTTCAGTGTAGTTCTCATTTTTTACATCATTTCTGTCGCACCAGCTTACGAATTCTTCGTAAACTTTGTCGTATACTTTTTTTGATTTACTTGGCAATAAACTCGATTTTGCTTCCTCAGCTGCCTCACTAATTTCTGGTGGAGTACAATTCACACTTTCTTCATCACTAGAAATAATTTTGAAATCACTAATGCATTATGTATGATTACACAAATTGACAGTTAATATGGCTACTGGCCTATTAATTCCTATTTCGAAAAATTGACTGAGTTGCCATGGTAACGTTGATTTCATACTTCTTGATTAATTGTTTTTGCGATATGGATACAATACAGTCTCACTGCTGCATTGTGCTTGAGGGGTGAAGAGATACCTACATGAGATATCAAATATACACAGTTCATGGACCTAGGCGTGTTAATAGCCCTCGCTATCGCTTGGTCTATTACTTACACGCTGTGGTCCATAAAAGCCTATTTTACGCCCTTAATACATAAATAACTATTTCGTATTTAACTTTTGATTTTTCATCTTGTTCTCGTGTTTCAGCTCGTGCAATTCCAAAAAATTAGAGTTTTGTTGTTCAGATCTGGTACATATTTTGAAATCAGGATTTTTCCATCATACAGGCTTCCTGGTGCTTATTTTCTTTGTAAACTTGTTCTATCCGTCATTCGGTTCCCCTTTCACGAGCAACCCTCAGAAGTCTCCGAGAGTCTTGTGTGAGCAAGGAATGACGGGGGCCTTACCTTCTAACGTGTGATCCCAAACACTTTGGCCATCAGAAAAATTTCCGCAATCAATGGAAATCAAACCCACGACCAGCAAGCGAATGCGGATTAGAATATTGACACTCTGTCCGCACGGCTACCTGGCCAGATACAAGTTCAGAAGGTGTGAAACCGTGAGTTCTGTTCTTCATAGTATTGTTAAAAATTATGGAATATGAAAGAATATTCAGTAGGTGTTCCGTGTGATCTTCGGCCATATGTACACAAATCATTTCAGCGAGTGAAATCGTTCTGAAGAGCCGTTAGATTGAGGGTGATTCAAAGGTCATCAATTAGTTGATTTGTGAATTCTCGTTCATGATCGCAATGTATTCTTGAAGGCGTTCCGTGGAATTGGAAGTACACCAATAGCGTATTTGCGACTGATCTAGCTGATTTGTTTTCTATGGGGTAGGCTTGTGTGAACTTGGTCAATTCTTT
Organism: Phaedon cochleariae; assembly: GCA_918026855.4. Taxonomy (NCBI): domain Eukaryota; kingdom Metazoa; phylum Arthropoda; class Insecta; order Coleoptera; family Chrysomelidae; genus Phaedon; species Phaedon cochleariae. The sequence continues at coordinate 27,257,530 of OU896714.1, read as the reverse complement.
TCTGATTGTGAGTGCATATTATTTTGTAAATAATGTGGAGATATCTATGTTTATTTTGTCTCAAACGGTGATCTAGGTGTTCAAGCTATTACGAACGGTGTAAATGAATTTTTCCAGCAAATTTTGACCTTCCTACAGATGTCAAGCGCTTCAACATAATTTTCGACATCTTCAACTTCAACTGAGTTAGTTTCGAACCGCTGCGGAGTATAAACGTGTGTGTGCTTAAACATTTTTACAACGATCTAGCCCTGTGACCGTTCGGTAGATATAATGAACACAAAAATTCCTACATTTGACACCAAGTAAGTCATTGAACAGTTTGAAAGTGATCAATATTCAGTTAAGCTCCAAAAACTGCATTCAGATACTTAGTAAATTGAGAGAGCAGCAGTTTGTTTCTGTTTTCATACAAATATAAACACTGAACGTAAATAATGGCCCCGCCCCCGCAGCTGAACTGCCATACCTGTAGCAAAGCGATTCACACAAAAAGAATTGCTTGCTCAGTATGTAGGATCATCGCACACAGGGAGTGCGCTCGACCGATACCAGATGCAGAAAAAAAGATTGCGTGGACCTGTGAAACGTGCCTGAATGATGAGTCCGCGGCAGCTCATCAGCCACTGAATGTTTCCCATTTCAGTGCGATAATGGATCGACTTGATATCGTTTCCAAAACCGTTTCATCACTAGCCGATAAAATAGAGAACATCAGCAACATTGTAGCCGCTCAATCTCTTACAATCAATCAATGCATGGAGAATATCTTTATTATGAAAAAAGATAATGAAGTGATGACAAAAACGAATCTCTGGTTTCGTACTTCAAACATTACAACTCACTGATGAATTCCATGCAGAAATCAAAGAGCGCCTCAAACGTGAGAAAATCATAATAATCACCGGTATACCAGAAACTAACTCGATACAGGATGATTTGAAAATAGCAAATGAAATTGTCAATACACTCAACCTCGACTCCAGCAACGATATAAAATCTGGATTCAGATTTGGAAATAAATCGAACTCTTCCAGACCTAGACCGTTCAAAGCAATTTTGAACTCTACTGATGAGGTGATACAGATTCTCTAAAACAAGAACAAAATCTCGAACTCCGCATTCCCAAACATTAAACTCAACAGTGATATGACCCCAAAACAAACCGAACACCTAAACAAGCTGCGTGATGAGTTGAAGAACTTGAATGGACAAGGAAGGTCCAACATCACTATAAAGTATGTAAACAATGTCCCAACTATCTAGCTGGGCTGGTGGCCGTGAGCTGGGCTGGTGGCCGTGAGCGTAGAGTCGCTGGCTGTTGCCCAGGCGGTCCGGGTTCGATCCCCGGCGCGAGCACTGAATTAATTTTCGGTAGTTTCGTTGGGCGGGAGGAGATAGGTGGCCAACCCAACATTCTTGGTACCTAGATATCAATCCTTTGGACTGTCCACGGTTACCAGCCGAGTAGTGCTTCGGATGACACTTAAAAAGCTAAGGTCCCCGTCTTCTTAACTCACACAAGTCTCTGACTTTCGAGGGTTGCTTTGCAACTAAGCTGGCGGTTAAAAACACTTTTTAAACTATAGTAGAAATATCCGAAATTCAACGAGGAAAAAGGCTCCGTGAAGAAGAAATGTCTCCTCCTCGAGTTCACGGTTCAAAAATTACCAAATCTCAACTACCTGATCAGCCTAGTGGAAGCGCCCAATAGCAACAACTGAATATTACGTTCTGGAATTGCGATGGTATCTCCAGCCTCAACGACCTCATTAGTGATCACGTCGATTTCGACATACTCTGCTTATGCGAAACATGGTTAACCGCGAAAACTTTACCAACTCCAATGATTCTTCCTGGTTATAACAATATCTTATTCCCCGCTATAAAGAAAAAATCGAAAGGACGTGCAAGTGGAGGTCACCCCTCCAAAGACATGATGAAAACTATCTCTCATTTTATATGGAGCATGCTTAAACTGCGCTCATTCATCATCAATGAATAATGTTTTTATTGCTATATAGATGTTATTAGTCAGTAAGCAAAATGTAGTTGATTAGAAAATGTACCAAATCCTATTTTATTTAGTTATAAGTTCAATTCGCTAAAATTGTGAAAGTTCATTATCTATATATTTTTTTGTTTGTTGTTTTCTCACTTTCTTCTTTTTTTTTCGCTTTATCCCTAGGCCATAAAATCATCGTACAAAGAACCATACTCACTTGTTATGAAGCATGTATGTTTCTATAAGCAATAAAGATCTATCTATCTATCTAACTATGCCAATTGTATTTTATTTTCACGTGTCTCACTGTTTCATTGATTCCTCTATGTGAATTATTCTTTCCTGCATGACAGTGGTCTAAGATAATGGAAATTTGTCCAGGGTCAGGTGTATTTGTTATGTTTTGACGAATCTTGAGTTCAATGTCTTCATCTGAGAATTGAAGAAAAAAATATCTTGAATTGGTAGTTCTAGATTATTTCCCACAGAAAAGGTTTTAGAAAGATCGAGTAGATTTTGACTCTTGTGAATCACGTGAAAAAATCGATCGATAACTACTGCCAAATCGTAGGGTAGTAAAGTGATGGAATATTTTTGATCTCTGACTGTTTTGCTACTGAAAACAGTCATAATCTCACTGTCAAAGTCTGTGTCTTCTTCAAAAATGTCTTCGTTATTGGCAAGATGGAAGTCTCCAAGTTCATTTTGCCATAAAAAAAACAATGATGTTCTTGTTTGATTAGTTTGATGGTTGTGAATTGTCGAATTCAATTTCGGGATAGTCGATTAATGATTGAGTTCGGTATGGGTCTGAAAATCTGTCAAATTATTTTTGAGTCGTTTCGTAAGTTCGGTTTGTTAAGGTGAATCTGAATCTTCGACCACAATCATTTATCCGTTATTTATAGCTGAAATTGAGAATTCTGACTACGAATTCGCACATTCTTGAGAACTATTGATATGTATTCCTGAAAAAGAATCGGCGTTTCCATTAATTTTTGCAAGTTAATGTTCAATTCTATAATCGAACTCTCCAAGTTTTGTTCGCCAACGAACTAGTCTACTACCTGGGTATTTAATCGAGAAGAGCCAAGTGAGTGGTCTATGGTCAGTGAAACCGCAAAGATACGGGCGAAAATGTTTTACGGCCAACACACAACGAGATGCGTAGGCGATTGGGAAGTCTTTATCTACGGGTCCTAGTGGTGATCTAATAGTGAATTTGATTCGTACTACGGCGTTTGGTTGTCTAACTTTTTCTTTTTCCTGCGCTGACAGTATAGCGTCAGTGTTTGCGAGGCTACATTTTGGTTTAAAAATTTTCTCGATACGAGGTTCGATCGAAATTAAGTTGTGAATTTTGTGATCAGGTTCATTATCATCTGTAACTTTGAATGATGGAACATGAAATTAGTCATCAGCTGTCGGTTTTTCAGATCTATAATACAATAATTGTAGTGTTCTAGTCAATCTGGACCTAGTGAACCGTCAAAGTCGATATCTCAATCATAGACGTACACTTCATGAGGGTCAGTTTGTTTGTAATTGATAAGGGTTGATTCGTTAATTATGCCTTTTTGATCAGTGAAACCTTGAACCGTTATATTTCCTGGAAATCTGTTGGGATATTTTCCGCAAGTTTTACGTTCGAATATTGATATATCTGCTTCAATATCTATCTGAATTCTGAATGTATTCGTACTGTCATTAATATAATATAGATTTTCAGAAGTTATGGATAGTGAGGAATTCACATGAAATCTTGTTTCGGAAAGCTCAGATCGGGGTTGAATTCGTTGATGATCATGGACTGGATTTGTATCCCCAATAAGGGTTGTCTTGATTCGGAAGTGAAAACAAATCCTGATAATAAGTTTCATTCGGGCTTAGCAAGTGATCATGTTCTTGACCATGATCATTTGTATATTGTTTTTCATAATATTTATTTTTGAAATCTTCATATGTGTCACTATTAGCAGTATGATATAATCGATTGGTGATATTAGTAATATGATAGTCATGATCTTGATAGTGAATGACATGTGCTTTTTGTTGATTCGGTCGATTATGAAAATTTGGATTTTGTTGTATAACTGAAGGACGATGTTGGTTCTGACTATGACATTGAGGTCTATTGAAATCCTGATCGTTCATTGATGGTCTGTTTCGTTGAAAAGGGTTTGGACGTTACTGGAAATTTGATTGTATCTGGAAATTTGGGTTGAAACTTTAGGTGGGATTTTGATTGTTATTTGGTGGCATTCGTTGTTCTCTTAGTCGACATTCGTTAGATATATGTCCAGCGCGACCCCAAGAGTGACAAGTTCTTGTCGCTATGGGCATTTGAGGTCTCCTACGTATTTTTTGAGGACGTGAAATGCTTTGGGTTTCTTCCTTTTGATTTTCAGAGTAAGACAACTGTAGTTCTCGTCTTATTCGAATTTGTGCTTCCAACAAGTCTGAATCATTTGACCTAAACGAGGTTCGAGTCTGGTAAGCAATGTATCAAGTACCATTGTTTTGATTGAAAGAGATTGTGCTTGCTTTTCTTCAGCAGTGAGAACAGATTTTCGTATAAAAGAATGCATTTTTGCATTCAGCACTCGCAAACGGTTGAAAAATGTCGAAGCACTTTCGCTCGGTAATTATTTTATGCGTTGGAGGTCTTGTATCAACGACGTGAGGTCACAGGATATTCTCTTCTCGTGGAAACCAGAACATAGGAAGGAAAGATAAGTAGTTGGTTTGTGGGTGTATGATGATTTGACTTTCATCATACAGGGCGTGAAAAGAAATTCTGAATTGAGACTCTATCACGAATCTGCGATTAGAGGTCTATGAAAATCACAAGTTCCCATCTTTCAAGTTTGAACCCCCTGATTGGGTATAAAAGTGTTGAAAAGGAATATTCTCAGATGGATTCTGAAAATACGAAATATATGGATATATATTTATATAAATCAATACATTGAGAATTCGCATTCTCTATGTGATGAGAATATCAACTCTTTTTCAGTTTATTCAATAGAAAACAACTACTTTGCTGAATATATTGGTAAGTTATATTTTTATATCATCACACATTATATTATCCATCCGATTTGAGAAAGAATGTCAATTCTCAATTTTTGGGAATTTTATTCTTTATTATTCATGTTCTACTTTCGGATGTTCATCAGATATAATTCAATGTTCGACGTGGCAAATAGCCAGCAGAGTTGTTGTTTTCTGATGAATATTCAGAATGATGTGTGCATATATATATCTTTTTGTCTGAAGGAGAATGCAAATTCTCAATTTCAGAAAATATCATATTTCATTTTCAAACTCTTATTGTGTCTGTTCAATAGATATCAATCAATGTTTGTCGTGACATACAGCCTGGAAAGTAGTTGTTTTCTATTGAATAAACTGAAAAAGAGTTGATATTCTCATCACATAGAGAATATGAATTCTCAATGTATTGCTTCATATATATTTATATATCCACTTTTGTATGTTCATAATTAATCTGAGAATATTCCTTCCTAACGTAAGTAGTTGGAATCCGCATAAGCCGTTTTCTGCCATTTTGTATAGGGAATTTCGGGGTTTTGATGATCAAACAGTATCAAAATGAAAGATGTATGCAAATGAATTATACGAGGTGATTCGGTATCACTCACAGTATTGTTTTCCTCATCTGTGATTTGTTGTGTTCTTGAAGTCGTCAAGCCAGGGGCTCGACTTGGTGTCCCTTTCACTGTCTTCTTCGAGTGCTCACTTCTCGGGGTTGTTGGTTCTTTATTCTCAAAGAATAAGAATCCACCGCTATCATTCAGACCAATCTCGTGTTCTGATAACGTTTGCCGATCCTACCGACTGCGCCAATTGTTATATCAATTTTTGAAATCACTCTTCCTACTCAACAGTTACTCCGTTCGATGTACAATTGGTACTCGAACTCTCAATGGGCTACTGCCATACTGATTCTAGACCTATTCTTACTATACTGCTCCAAAGGTTTTCACGCAGTTTCATTTTATGATATTGGATCTTCAGCGTCAGCGCTGATCCTAGGAATTGTAGGAAGCATCAGAAAATATAATCAGTGCTGATTCTGCTTCTCACCATTTGGAAATACTGAGAAGCTGTTATCCGTTAACCTGATATATACTTAGTGAGCTCATTTCACCATATAACAGATATAATATGAGATATGAGGTGTTAATGGAGATGAAACTAAGAACATATATGAGACGAATCAAAAAAATTGTTCGTCACGGCATATCTGAAAAAATGAAACGTGTTGGTGATAAATTTCAAGTAAAAACTGTGTTCAAAACTGAAAATACAATGAGATCAATTCTAACTCAAACAAAGCTAAAAAATGAAGAACAATCGTCAAAAAATTGTATTTACAGTTCACCTTGTGTTTGTGGAAAGTTTTATACAGGTGAAACCAAGAGACCTTTTTCAGTGAGGACGAAGGAACATAGATACAATATGAAGAAAAGACATATCGATAAATCGAAACTAGCTGAACAAATCCTCACTGAAGACGGACAACATTTGGCAGAGTGGAATAATATTAAAATCATTGAAAGAGGAGATAACAACCTGAAGAGGAAAATCAAGGAATCTGCTTGCATTCTCCTTAACGGAAACGATAGCATTGCTTCTTGTTCAGTTGATATAGACAGAACATGGTATTCACTACTTAAATCTGAATATGAAAATGATGAATTCGAAATTAATTAACGGAAACATCCTGTAACTCATCTGATTGCCAACGTCACCAATTGACAATGAAAACTGGGAAGCTTCAAGACATAATTATACGACTTCGCTATTGAAGTAATCTCCTCTTATATTGAAAACGGGAGCACAATCGGTCCCGAACGTCCAAAGATAAGTGAAAATTTGATATTCTTCCTATATACCTTTACTTCTCTTCTCCAAACCTTTTTCAATACAAATTGTCACTGACAAGCTGATGAATTTTTCTTTCAGGCTCTCTGATAGCAAAATCCTTCAAACGCAGTGGCCAGGTAGCCGTGCGGACAGAGTGTCTATATTCTAATTCGCATTCGCTTGCCGGTCGTGGGTTCGATCCCCGTCGACTGCAGAAATTTTTCTGATGGCCCAAGAAAGTGTTTGGGATCACACGTTAAAAGGTAAGGCCCCCGTCATTCCTTGCTCGCACAAGACTTTCGAAGACTTTTGAGGGTTGCTCGTAAGAAGGCAACCGAATGACGGATAGAACAAATTTTAGAACAAAAAAATATTGGGGCGAATCATCTGATTTGTCATTACTACACGTATATTGAAATATAATTCATATTTTTATTTCATAGAAACGAGGAGAAAAAATCCCAAAAAATCTGGAATAATGAATGAAACAAGAGAAAAATAAAGTTCGCCACTGTGAAACATTTGAAGTGATTTGAATTCGCGTGCGTCTTTCGCAAGGAAATTTATAGAGAGGTAAAGTCAAAGTTGCTACAGTGTGGGTGAGAAGAAGAGTCTCATACCAAATTTCATTATGATCCCTATATTCTCATCATTGATAACATTCGATAGTATTCGTCAAGCTTTGTGAATTTCTGAAATACTTATTTCAATGCCACCCCGTATATGTGGGGTTGGGACGAGGACGATCATCAAAGTATCATCATATACGGGGTTTGGAAAACTACCTTGCAACTAGCACGCAGTGGCCGACGTTGTATATAAAGGGTAGATCAAAATACCTAACAATTAGATTCAGTGATACCTAGTACCATTGGTTTCATCGACTTCGATTTCTGTAAACAAAATGACTATCGATTATCTGTGACAGATCGTGAACTCATGAAAAATTCTCGAATCTGATGAAAATTATTGCAAGTTCTAATTCGATTTCGTTTTTGCCTATTGGTATTGGTAGGTTGGATGGTGACAGATGCGCTGCGACCTAATTAGATCTATTGTGCCCCATCTGCTCCTGCTATGTCAAGGATTTCTTGTTCATAGCAGCCCTTCGAGATTCAATTCCTTCAGGAATTTGAGGATTTTGAGAGGGTCTAGCTGTGGTATTTCTTCCACAGTCAGCTGGTGTGTTCCCAGTATGTTCAATATTTTGTGATGTACAGCGTCACACTCCATCAGTATGTGATGGGGTGTTTCTGGTTCTTCCTCACAGAATCTGCAGGTGCCGTCCTCCTGTAAGCCCAGCTTCCTTAGGTGTTCTTCGAGTCTGCAATGCCCCGTTAGAAATCTCGTTATTGCTTTGAGACTTCCTTTGCTGGGGTTTGTCAGTGTCTTAGATCTTTCTCGGTTGAAATTTCCAAGGAGATCTTAGCCTGCCGTAGTCCTGGAAGTCTTCTCCATTGTCTTGCTCTACAGGCTCCTACCGCCTTCTAAAGTTGTCCTTGGGAATAGGAATTTCCAAGGCCGCAGAATGGCTCTGGTCCGACCAGTGGCGTTGAAGCCCCTTGTCGTGCCAGAGCGTTTGCTCGTTCATTCCCCTCCACTTCGATATGCCCTGGCACCCAGAGGAGGATAACTTTATTGTTGCTGCCTAGCTCATTTTGCTTAGGCATTCTCATACCATCTTCGAGTTGATGTAGGGAGAGCTCAACGCTTTGATGGCTGCTTGGCTATCGGATAAAATCGCGATGTCCTTCTTCCGGTATTTCCTGTCTAGTTTGAACTGGATGCATCTTCCTATGGCGTGTATTTCCACTTGAAAAATGCTGGGGAATTGTCCCATGGATTCGAAGTATTTGGGGCGAGGCCCAAAGACTCCTGCTCCAGTTCCCTCGGGTGTTTCAGACCCGTCCGTATACCAAGTAACGGTGTTCCTTCCCAGTGATTCGATGGATTCTGTGCTCCACTCACGCTTGTTGCTCAGCTCCACTCGAAAGTTCTTCTCAAAACTGAACTTCCTAATGATTTGGTCTGTTGGAAGATTGGCGAGGTGTGCGATCTCAGTGGAGCCCCTTACACTGTACGTTTTCCCTCTTAGTTCGACCTTGGCTAACCTGAGATGTGCTCCATAGGCAGTTTTCCTCACCACGATGTGTAGAGGTGTGATATCCAAAATGACCTCTAGTGCTGCTGTTGGAGCTGATCTCATTGCTCCTGTTATGCAAAGACATGCCAGTCTCTGCACCTTCTCTAATATTTTCCTTGTTGTGGCGATTTCGGTTCTGCCGTGCCACAATACTGCTCCGTAGGTGATCATTGGTCTCACTAGCATGGTGTACATCCATCGCAGTATTGATGGGTTGAACTCCCACGTTTTGCCTGCAAGGTTCCTGCACACCATCAGTGATGATTTTGCCTTACTGGCGATCTTTTCTACGTGTCTATTCTAGAGAAGCTTTGAGTCTAGGATGAGCCCTGGATACTTCACTTCTTGCACTTATTTAAATGCCACCCCGTATATGAGAGGTTGAGACGAGGACCATTATCAAAGTATCATCATATACGGGGTTTGGAAAACTAGGTACCTTGCAACTAGGACTCAGTGGCCGACGTTTTATATAAAGGGTAGATCAAAATACCTAACAATTAGATTCAGTGATACCTAGTACCATTGGTTTCATCGACTTCGATTTCTGTAAACAAAATTACTATCGATTATCTGTGACAGATCGTGAACTTATGAAAAATTCTCGAAGCTGATGAAAATTATTGCAAGTACTAATTCGATTTCGTTTTTGCCTATGAACTGCTTTTGATTCGGTGGGGTCGTGAGTTAATGGAATTTGTTAGCAAATCTTGATCCTCTTTGAACAACTTTTAGACGTGACAAGATATGATAGAATACATAAGATACGATGAAGAAAACTACAACCACAACTTTCTACAGTTCAATTTCATCAAAATTGGCTAATTAAAATTTTGAAAAGCAATTATTGATTTTGAACTTTGGACTTTATTTGACCAATCAAAGACACTTACTCCTGTCAACTACTTCCTTAAGAATCTTCTGGATTCCTAGTTGGTTTGTTATTCTTTTGTCGGATTTTGAAAGCTCCAAGGTGGGTGAGTTTCACTACTCAGTTCATCGAACTACTTTCACACCATTGGAACTCCATTCGACTAGTTTGTCCTAGCAGACTTCCTTCTATAGATCTCAAGAATCCACTTCCTTGATGTAGCAGAGAATTGCTTTCTGTAACAGTGCAAAAAACAATAGAGCGAACATAACCGGTTTAATACTTGAGTTTTGATAGTAAAACCTATGGAATGTCAAAAATGAGCCTTCAAACTCAATAACAAGTCTTTCCAGTTCCTCATAATCTGACAGTTGCGTTAATCTGGTGGGTGAACTACCTAATTGATAAAAAAATATGTAGAATTTCTCAATTTTTCACAATGTTGCTTGGTGCAATGATGAATTCATACTATATTCACAACGCTGCAAGTTGAACCCATAGAACTTACTTTCTCTGTGACTCAATTGGATGAAGTGAATTGATATATTCCTTTATGTGTGGAAGTTTCTTCAATTTAGAGCGATAAGCTGCGATATTCAATTCTGTGACAGGCATAGTAACAAATCTCAAAGTATCTTGGGATGTTGATGTTTATTCCGATGAAATATCGAAAGTAATATAAATTCAGTTATAAGATGAAGATTGCGATCTTCCACGAAATAAGTCCGAGGGTCAAGTTAGGACAAGATAGAAAAAATGAATCAGATATTCAAGAATCATTACATGTGTATCTGCAAGATAAGATACGAATGAAAAATGAAGGAAACCAGGCAGGACAAAGATCCTTCGGGTGATAAATGGATTATAAACATCGATATCATCTTATTGTTGAATCATTTCTATCTGGGAGAGACAATGGAAATGAATGAACTTCAAAATGAGGAGAGATTACATAATTTCATATGAATACTCTCTGTAGGTGAATCAAGGAGGTGTTACATCCATTTCTCTTGATTATTTGGAATTTTGGTCCTTGTTTGTACAAAAAGAATCAGATGTTTTGCCTCAAAATGTTACAGCGGTCGGAAAATGTTTCTAATAGAGAGCCTGAAAGAGAGATCCGATAGCTTGTAAGTGATACTTCCTTTGGAAAAAATTTTGAAGAGGGGAAATATTGATATATTGAGGAAATATGGAATTTGTTCTTACCTACGGACGATGGAACATTGTATTCACTACTGGAAACTGAACATGAGAATGGTAGATTCAAGATCAATTGAAAGAAACATCCTGTAACTCATTTGTATAACAAAACATTATCACTCATCCATATTATGTCAACATCAGTATGACACTGAGAAGTGTCGAACTAGAGCACAATCTTCGAAAAAAAATGTTTTGCATTTTCATTAAAAAAAAAATAGCAGATTTGTTCTCGAAAAGTTCAAAGATAAGTGAAAATCCGATACTTTTCCAATATATCCGCATTTTTTCTCTCAAATTTTTTTTTTCAATCACAATTTAGATAAGAAATCATTCATCACCTGTATCAGTTTCCATTAGAGAAGACTTACGAAGCGTCTTCACTGCAGGATGGATATACCAAGGAGAGAACGACCCCGCATTTCTTTTTCCATGCTTCAATTATTTTATTTACGATGAATGTGACGGTGTTGCCGTATTCATACACATACGGATGAAAAACAGCAATGAAAGTTTGATTATCAGTTTCAGGTAGTGTAACCTGTTTTATAAGGCCGTAAAATGATGGAAATCGGTAAGTCACGAATGCAATGGTCAGAAAGATATCAGAGGCGGCAACCGTGTGACAAGCAGAACGATCATGTCTCATACTCACCTGTCGAATGTCAACTATTTAACCAATCAACGAACACTGATGAAGAACAGTACATGAATCACAAATATCAGCAAAAATAAACGGAAATTCACAACTGTGAGATTTTTCGTTACACACGATTCTGAGTCACAAAAAAATTTTAAAAACTCAATCTCTGCAAAATATCAGCAATTTGAGAAGCAAGAACATATGACTCACTCAAGGCCTGAGAATGTAGAGAAAACTTTTGTTTCACTACACGAGAAGGGATATAATTTCCATGCACCTATTTGATTATAGCATAAATCAAACGGAATCTATCATTCTACAAAATATCAGGAATATATGAGCGATAGGGTATTCGATTCTTGTGGGAGGATGCTTCCTCCGTCCAATCAATGAGGAATGCATTCACCCAATGAGAGCGTAGTCATAATGCTCTTCTCGCTGCATGAACTTTAGCTACGCCGTTGAGCCATCCATCTCCTACTCGTCTCCAAGCTTTCATAGTAGGATCCGCACCACCAAAAATCTCCTGCTCTCAGAAGGCCACAAGTAAAACAAGAAAAAAAGATGAATAATGACAAACAAAATACCAATCGCCACCTTACAATTGAAGTACAAATAGTCCTATCAGCTGAAACAGCATGTTGAAGCCAGCCGGTAGCGAAGCGCCAACGCTGTGAATAGTCCCCCGTAGGTGGAATCTATCGGGTTCGACTCTCCATCCTCCAATACTTTCACCTTTCACGGTACCACCATCGATGAAGGTTCAAGAAAGCTTGGCACACACATCAACTACAACCGAGTCTTTATATCAAGAAATTCAAAAAAATGAGACAAAGTTTTTATCGATAGATCTGAAGCTATGAAGATGAGTAACTCTGAAGAAGTTAGAAAACCAGTTAGAAGATAAAGTGAGAAGATGAAATCAGAAAGTGAGTGATTATTCTGAAAATACATATCCTGAAAAAGAATCCGAGATATTTCAACTGGAATGAATTCAGAAAATATCTCAAGTCGGAAAAAAATACTTACAGAAAATGATTATTCACCCAACATAGCTATACAGTATCCTGCATCTCACGTCCCGTCTTCTATAGCTCAGTTATCAATTGAGTCAGGATTTTGATATACTAGAGACTCTGATCATCCCATAGGGCGCATACCAGAAAAATGAATGCGATTATACAAAGTGTCTGAAAAAAGTATGACGTCATAATGATATATTTTTACAAATGGCATGCTATATATTTGAATGCACATTTGAGTGCTTCCAGTGGTTACCTACATATTCCTGTAATAGATACAGGGTGATCAAAAATCTCAATTCTGAACCACCCTGTATTTATTTCAATTCATTATCAATTGATAATGGATTAAATGTTGAGATGGGTACAGAAAAACCACTTTGACCAATTACAAATGGTTTCGACACAAAAAATCTCTGAAATAAAAAAATCTCGATTTTTCACATCCTATAACTCTGTGATTCTCACTGCTAGACTCCAAGTTTTGATCAATGAAATCAGCTCTCCATGAAGAATCTGAAAATTGAATAATATACAGAGTATCCTGTTTGGAAAATCGTAGTTTTTGCTACTATTCAATATAAGCGGCAACGTCGCAATGCTGTAAATATTTCGAGTCGATATAACACAACTAATTCCTTGAGGCACTGAATTCTCAGAATAATCCTGAGTCGCGTTCTTCAGAAACATCTATGTGCCATCCACCGTGAATCTGCCTGTATATTGATTCATATTGTTTTTGATAATTTTTATCATAAATATAACATATTATTATGATTTTGTTGCCTGTGATACTGTCAAAACGGTGATGTCATTACTGTGATTTTGTAAGATCAGTACATGACATGCTCTAGGTACATGTACAGGGTGATTCATCATAAATGTCCCCCCCTCTAGCTCAGTTATTTTTGAACCGATTTCAAAATTTGAAATATCATCTTAAATGATTTTCGATAAGATAATTTCAGCTACATCAGAAGATACAGAGAGGTCGGAACAAACGATCTACAGGGTACTATTTGATTTTTTTTAATTAAACGTCCTATTTTTCATTGTATTTTTAGATTCTCCCTGAAGGGCTGATTTAATCAATGTATCACACTAAGGGTCAAGCGGGAATGATGACAGAGATATAGGGTGTTCAAAATCGAGATTTTTCAACTTCAGGATTTTTTTGGGACGAAACTATTCATGATCGGTCAAAACGGCTTCCATGTTCGTACCACAACCTTTGATTCACTATCTACTGACATTTAATAATTGGAACGGATAAAAGGGTGATCAGAATTCTGAATGTTGAACCACCTTGTAAATGTTCCTATCAAATGTCACTAGATGATGAATCGAAAGTTGAGATAAGGACATAAGAACCGTTATGACCAATGATGAATAGTTTTGACAGAAAAAAATCCTAAAGTTTGAAAAATCTTGATTCTGAACACCCTATATCTCTGTAAACATTCCCGCTAGACCCCAAGTGTGATACATTGATGAAATCAGCTATTCAGGACAAATCTGAGAATACAATGAAATACCCTGTGTTCCATTTGAGAAAATCAAGTAGTACTCTGTAGATCGTTTGTTCCGAGCATCCTGTATTTTCTGATGCAACTGAAAAACAATTCTGAAAAATCATTTTAGATGATTTTTCAAATTTTCAAATCGATTCGAAAATAAGTGAGCGAAAGGAGGGGACATTTATGGTGAATCACCCTGTACATGTACCGTGAAATGTCAAATGAAGTATTATTATTATTATCAACTCATCAGTCGTTTCGAGGTGCCATTGCAACTCCACTCTGACCAGGGTCGGAATTTTCAGAGTGAAGTGTTCAAGAAGGTGAGGGAGATTTTAGAAATCGAGGAGACGAGAGCAATGTCATTGCATCCGTATTCAGATGGCATGATGGAGCGAATGAACCGAACCCTAGAGGAGTATCTCTGCAAAATCGTGAATCAGCACCAACAAGACTGGGACGAACATCTTATCTTCTCCTTGATGGCCTACAGATCTGCGATGCAGGAATCTACAGATCAGACTCTGGTGGAGGACCTATTCGAACAAGAGATTAGATTTGCATGTGACTAGATCTGCGGATGAAGACCTGGCGAGGACGTAGTAGGATACGATTACATCACAAATCTGATGGAGAAGATGGATGACATTCACGAATCTGTTCATTCTTATCTGAAAATTTCCAAAGATCGCATGAAAGACCGATACAACATCAGAGCTGGGGATGCAAGATTCGCGGAGGGAGACCGGGTGAAGTTAAACAATTCACGAAGAAAACAAGATATTTGTCTGAAACTACAAAGGTTTTGGAAAGGACCTTTCACCGTCAAGAGGATGATCAAGATGGAATATACCGCATCAGTGAAGAACCTAATGGCAAATCAAGAGTCCGTCATTTCGACTGACCAGCACCATTCGAGGAAAAACAAGATCAACAAGTTCAACAAGTTCCACAGGTATATGCAGAAGGAGGGGAGCTTTCATTCGGACAATTCATTGGAACATACAGTGGTTCATAAAAAGCAAGGTTTTGCGTCACCGAGGAAGAGCACCGCGACCTTCTTGCTACTCCTGTGGACTACACATCAGCCTACTGCCTCGCCAAAGATCTTAGGATGTCTCAAGAAATAGCCAACGAGTTTTCGAAGGAATTTGGAAAGTAAGAGGTGCTTGATCAACAGGGTCCCTCAGTCGATCGAGCACCATGAATAAGAGATATCAGCCCTGGAAGAAAAAAGTCCCTGTTTTATTTGAGAACGAGTTGAGAATCTTTCTGAAGAAACCACTTACGAGGACCTCTAGAATACGCGGGTCGACTTAAGAAGCTCCATATTCGACGAGGACATACAGCAGATAGCTGTTCCAAAGCTGGCGTGTGGTCTGGATGGCTTCAATCAAAGAATTGTAAGCAACATGCTGAAGGATGTATTCTGGTTCATCATAGTTAGGATTCTGGTATGCTGATGGAACTCCGAACGAATTACAAGAGAGGGGATACCGTACGGCAATCTGTGAAAATGAAACGAGTTGTCCCTATCTCCACAACGAGCAGAGTGCATACCAGGAGGAATAAATATTGAGAAGAAGGCAATGTAATAATATTCTTTTTGTAGGGGCTCTATAACATCATCTGAAAGGTGATAGTACAACAATCACCCAGTATCATGCTTCCCAGATCACTCTCGAATGATCATAATGATTTTAACATGTACGAGCGTATTTCCCAACACCCAGTATGTGTCACGCTGACACATAACCTGACGGAAGAATCTGAAATTATTTAGGAACAATTGATGGAACGAAAAGAGAGATGAAATTATCATTTGAGAAACTTTTTTAAAAATGGATGGTTACGCAAGATCACTCGAGAATGTTCCACAGGTAGAGTCAGAAAAGGAATCTGATTATTAAGGACGGCCGGACAGCTGCCGTTAGTCAGACAAGTAGCAAGTTTCAACAAGATAGTCATATTCCGCGTGAAATGAAACGTTTTTAACATAAACAATTGTTATGATTTTGTGTTCCTCAAGTTGAAATAAATCAGTTCGAAAATGAATTGTGTCGTGAATACTGTCTGTATGTTATTCAAGGTCATCATTCCAGATTATTTTTAATTTTTTTCTCCCCGTTTCTATATGAATGAATGAAAATATGAATATAACTCCAATATACGTGTAGTAGGAACATGTTGATTTGCCCCAAAATGTCAATGCGTTCATAGAATATTACGTAATATGTGCTGCAAGAAGCATATCACTCACGAATGGAAAAGTTACGCATGCAGTCGCGGAGCGGTGAGTTCGTATTTCTATGAGTGCGTAATTGCTTTATAACGTGCATTACCTACTATACTTCACCTACTGCCATATTGAATATCAGAAGAGTTTGGACGAACAGTCTGAATTATAATTCTTGACAGGTATATCATCCGCTGTTGAAGATGATTACGCGATCATGACTGGCGGAATAATCGAAAATTGTACGATGTGCTTACTGTGCGTGAAGAGCTACTTATTGAGGCTGTATCTCGTGTGTTCTTGCCTACTTCCTATAGTGGCCGTAGTTGAGAGAATTCTCCTATCAGAGAGCCGGAAAAAAAAATCATCACCTTTTCAGTGACAATTCGTATTGAGAAAAGGTTTGGAGAGGAAAATTCAATGTATATAAAAAAATATCAGATATTCAGTGAGCTTCGGAAGGAAACGAATCTGCTGCCGTTCCGAACATGAAAAATTGATATTTGTACAACAAAGTATTCGTCTCGATAATTCTCAGTTTTCAGTGACATTTGGTGACGTTGGCAATCGAATGGGTTACAGGATGTTTTCATTGATCAATCAATTCTCATTTCCAGATTTTAGTAGTGGATACCATATTTCATCGATATCAACTGAATAGGTTGCAATGCTATTGTCTCCGTGCAGAAGAATGCGAGCAGATTTCTTGATTTTCTTCCATTGGCAATGTGAAATAATAATATAATCATTGGGAAAGAAGATAACAACCAGAAGAAAAATGTCGAGGAATCCGCTCGCATTGTTTCGAACGTAGACCAAATCATTGCTTCCTGTTCAGTTGACATAGATACAACATAGTATTCACAACTGAAATCTGAAAATGGAAATCATAAATTCAAAATTATATGATGTAAACATCCTGTCACTCATTTTATTGCCAACGTCAGCAATTATCAATGGGAACTGAGAACTGTCAGGATGGATACGAATTTGCTATACATATATCCATTTCTCATGTTGAGAACGACAGCAGATTCGTTTTCGAAACGTCCGAAGCTCAGTGAAAATCTTATATGTATATTTTGAACCTCCATTTCTCTCCTTCAAACCTTTTTTCAATATTAATTGCCACTGACAAGCTACTGTATTTTTTTCAAGCTCTCTCCTGAATTACATTATCATTTAAATTGTTAGCTACAGGAGGTTTTTACGCCAACTTCAAAATGCCTTTTTCAAACTATTATACTTCAATAATATCATTGTAGCAATAAGACAACCTTCTCGAAACATAAAGGGCTCACTTCTATGAAAGTTGTCACAGCCTCTCTTGAAGCTTATCATAAAACTGAAAGGCATTTTCTGTAGTACGCCTCAAAGCAATGATAAAACCTATCTAAAACGCTTCGATTTAAAGCCTTTCAGCACGAGTTTCAACCTATATTCTTCAAAGCGAACACATATTGGCTATGATTGAAACCGTACCAGTCGCAGTGAGCATTTGTTGAGATAATATAGTCCGTAACGTGTTCTATGGTAGTCTTTTTTCAGAACAAATTATAAATGTCGAAATGAAGTGGAAACAATGAATATTAACTCCCTACTATATCAGTTAGTCTTTTTTGTGAAGATTGTTAATGCCCCGCTTTTTTCATTTTTCTAAGAAGAAATCTTTTTTTTCTTCCTAATATTTTTTCTTCAAATATTGGAGACCTGCATTTTCGTTTATTTAATTGATTCAAATATTCACTATAATTTAAGATATACATATGGGTAATTTCGTTTAATATAATTAATAGTGCTGTTCTTAAACTCATGCCTGTCAAAATTTCCCGGGCGGGCTTATCGAGAAGAGCCAATAAATCGCCAGTATCGCTCTGTACTCCTGCAAACACAGGTGCTCGCGTGCCGTTTCGCGAAAATACGCAAATATCTCTCACCCTGTGTACTACAGAGATTTATCAAATATCCACTGACTCATCAGATCCCTCAGTGATACAGTCCACGAAAATCTCGCGGATAGGTGGTTGCAACTTCGTCAAACGTTCGAGCGAGGACGAGGAAGGATTCCAGGTAAGTCCTCCTTCTGGGATATTTTGACAGTTTTTTTTTTTGTTCATAACAATTGCAATTCATACTTCATCCGAAATGTAACATTATTTTGGTCCCTCGATAGCCAGATGTTAGTGAATATTTGAATTAAAATTTCTCTTGGGTACATTTTTCAAATTATATTCATGTGACCTTGAATTTATTCCTCTAGCATTCGACAAATTGCCGGTCGAAAACATCTTTTTATTCGAAGTTTTTGTCAGCTCTGAACGCTCGCCACTTTTACAACTTTTTCTCGGTGTGTAAACTTTACTCTCATTTTACATCACTCACTTTATGTAAGTAAATACATGTATTTCTTTCAATTCATGCAGAACAGATCCATTTATCCCGGGATTATTTGTGACCGCTTTTTATGACTCGATGCATTTCCTTTGCTTTACGAACGAAAATTAAAAGGTTAGTTATTAATCATAATAGTGCAGTTGTTCTCTAAAACTACTGAAAATTGATTATATGTTTGTTTTGATTATTTCGAATATTCAGTTTGAATAAAATAAGGAATTCCAAGTAAAATGGCGGCAGCTAAACAACTGAAGCAGTATCGCGCTTCTCGGGATATTGCTATGGACAGAATTTTTGAAATATTAACGAGTGCAGAGTCTGCAGTTGCTAATATTGCTAAGCATACATCCTTCAAAATGAGGTTCAGTGAACTGTCAGATATTTATGGAGAATTCAATACACAGCACAGTGCCGTGGTTCAAACTCTCGTTTCCATGGATGGTGCAGATTTGGCTCCTGAAAAGGAGATTCGTTCGGGAGTTGATCGTCAATATTTTGAGAAAAAATCCATTTACCATGATCTCTTTGAAAATGCTCCCACAACACCCACCACTTCCTCTCAGAACCTAACACACTCTAATATTAAACTTCCAAAACTAAATGTACCATCATTTGACGGCACCCTGAAATTATGGACGACTTTTATCGGGTTATACGACTCTTTAATTCATAATAATGACTCAATTTCCAAAATTGAAAAATTTCAGTATTTATTGTCTGTTCTATCTGGAGAGGCACTCTCGCTCATAAAAAATCTTCCTCTTGAAGGTGATAATTATGATATCGCTTATAATAGTCTGACTGACCGTTATCAAAATAAGCGAGCGCTAGCAACATTTTATTGGAATGAAATTACTAGTGCTCCAAAAATCAATCTTGAATCACCCTCTAATCTGAGACACTTGCTAGATACATTCAATAATAATTTGAGAGCTTTAGATAACCTGGGATTTCCTGTCTCGGAATGGGACTTCGTTTTGTTTACTTTGCTCACGAAAAAGATTGATGACGAGTCTCTTAAGCGTTTCGAAATGAAACATGCCTCTTCAGATGTACCTACTTATCCTCAATTGTATGCATTTCTGGACTTTCATTGTCTTGCCTTGAATTCTCTGTCACTTGTCAAGGTACCAACAAAAGTAAATAATGATTTCAGTGATAAAAAAAGTTATTCGAAGCAGAAATATCCAAGCTCTCCTAAGTACTCATCAACTATGTTGACGAATACCGAAGACAGTAAACTCAAATGTTCTCTTTGTAACTTAAACCACACGATATATAAATGTCCTAACTTTCTTTCCAAAACTCCGAAGGAGAGATATGATATTGTCAAGCAAAA
Organism: Phaedon cochleariae; assembly: GCA_918026855.4. Taxonomy (NCBI): domain Eukaryota; kingdom Metazoa; phylum Arthropoda; class Insecta; order Coleoptera; family Chrysomelidae; genus Phaedon; species Phaedon cochleariae. The sequence goes on along the minus strand of OU896714.1, from coordinate 27,237,264 downwards.
TAAATGGTGCATTAACTGTTCAGGATTCAAACACACATCAAAAAGTTGTTCTTCAAAATCTGCTTGCTTTGTTTGTGATAGTACTCTTCACCACACCCTGTTACACTTCAATCACAATACTATCAAATCCTCTTCGGATATTTCCGTTGATCCCTCCACTTCCTCAGAGACTCCTACTCACTTGGGACCAGAAGTAAATGCTTCAACAAGTATCTCCTCAACCACGACAGTCTTGCTCTCTACAGCTCAAGTTGAGATTCTTGATTCTCGCGGTAATTTCAACATTATTCGTGTCCTTTTAGATTCTGCGAGCCAAGCCTCATTTATAACGGAAAGCTGTGCAAACCGTCTGAAGTTATCTATAAAAAACACCAGTCTTTCTATCAAAGGTTTGGGAAACATGTCTTCCGTCGCTTCTGGTTCGACTTCATGTCGAATAAGACCGGTAGGCCAATCGCATCCTATAATCAATGTTGAAGCCACCATCATTCCCAAAATTTGTTCTGATATGCCCAGTACGAATTTTTCTCTCGTAAAATTTCCTCAGCTTGCTAATATAAAATTAGCCGACAACCGTTTTAATATTAGTGGTCCGATCGACATGCTGCTCGGTGCGGACATATTTGCATTAATTTTGATGGATGGAAAATTGACAGCACCAGGTCAACCAGGTGCTTTCCGTACAATATTTGGTTGGGTTGTAATGGGGGAAATAAAATCCTCCCCTGTTACGCAAGTTCACTCCCTCCATGTCTCCTGCGAGTCATCAACAGATAATACTCTTAAATTATTCTGGCAACTCGAAGAGGTGCCTGTTATCAACTCTATCTCTCCGGAAGACCTTCTTTGTGAAGACATTTTTCAAAATACTCATTCCCGCAACTCTTTGGGTCGGTATTCGGTTTCTCTGCCATTTCGGGATGGTGATCCCTATTTCAGTGGCACCCGTTTTCTCGCTCTCAAACGTTTATATTCATTAGAAAGACGTCTGTATCAGGATCCTATCTTATATTCAGAATACTCTAAGTTCATGAAAGATTATATTGATAGTAATCATATGGAAGCAGTAAATATTCCCTCTCCACTCGAAAATAATTATTATATTCCTCACCATTGTGTGATGAATCCCAATAGTTCAACTACAAAACTCAGAAATGTATTTGATGCTTCGGCAAAGTCGCTCTCTGGTTTATCATTGAACGACACACTCTTAACGGGAAGAAAACTCCAACAGGATCTTGTGGGTCTCTTGTTGAATTCTCGCCTACATCGTTTTGTCTTCACCGCAGATATAATGCAGATGTATAGGCAGATCGCATTACGAGAATCACATTGCGATTTTCAACGTATCTTATGGCGTTTCTCCCCGAAGGATCCCGTTCAGGACTTCAGATTGACAACTGTCACTTTTGGAGTGTCTGCTAGTCCATTTCTCGCCATCCGGGTATTGAATCAGCTGGCAGAGGATGAGAAAGAACGGTTTCCACGCGCCTCCAAAATTCTACGGACAAATGTGTATGTCGATGACATTTGTTCTGGAAGTCAGTCCTTAGATGAGGCCAAATCTCTCCAGTTAGAATTGATTTCTCTGCTCAAACTCGGTTGTTTTCATTTGAGGAAGTGGTCCAGCAATCACCCCTCTCTCCTGGAAAATCTTCCACCTGAGGATTGTCAACAAACCGAGCTCTCTTTCGATTCGAATGATTCTGTTATCAAGGTCCTTGGCCTTAAATGGAATTCTTCATACGACCATTTTTCCTATGATATCAAGTGTCTTGATAAGCCTTGTACCAAAAGGGTTATCCTCTCAGAGGTCGCAAGAATTTTTGACCCACTTGGATTTCTCGCACCACTGTCTTTTTTTGCCAAATACCTCATCCAGCATCTCTGGAGTTTGGGCTGTGGGTGGGATGACATTCCACCTGCCTATATCAGTGAGAAGTGGACTCAGTATAAATCCGAACTTCCTCTGATTTCTGACTTGAAAATTGCACGCCACTGCTTGTTAACAAATTCTAATGTTTATGAGTTACATGGTTTTGCAGATAGCTCAGAAAGGGGCTTTGCCGCTGTTGTATATATGCGTCTAAAAGTTTCTGAAGCCAAATTCGAAACTAGACTGCTTTGTGGAAAATCCAAAGTAGCACCGATTAAAAAATTGACCATTCCCCGACCAGAATTGTGTGCAGCTGTGTTGTTATCTAAACTTATGGAATATATACTTCACTCTTATAAAGATACCATGCATTTTTCACAAATATTCGCTTGGAGTGACTCAATGGTCGCACTTACTTGGATAAAGTCTTCATCTCATCGTTGGCCCCCTTTTATCAGCAACCGTGTAAGCTATATCCAAGACAGAGTAGCCCCCGCCTTTTGACATCATGTCAGATCTGGTGACAACCCTGCTGATTGTGCCTCGAGAGGGTTGTTGCCATCTGCTCTTGTAAATCACACCTTGTGGTTCAACGGTCCTAATTGGTTACATATCTCCCGGAAGCATTGGCCGACAGATACTCTCGTTTTTAACTCCCCTGAAGCATTATGTGAAGAAAAAAAGATGGTTCTTGGCTCTTTTGTTTCATTGGATTCTGTAGATATACTCCTAGATCGGTTTTCATCTCTTAAAAAAATAAAGCGTGTCATTGCTTATCGTATTCGCTTTGTGGAAAATATAAAGAATCCCTCTAAAAGGATTACTACCCCTCTTACTTTGCAAGAGTTGCATCATGCTCTGTTAATTCTGGTCAGACGTGTTCAACACACCTCTTTTTTGCAAGAAATTTCCCATTTAGAGAATAAAATTCCTCTACCAAAAGGATTCCGAAAACTCAACCCCTTCATTGGGGAAGACGGTATCCTTAGGGTGGGCGGACGTTTGCATTCCTCTGGATTGGCTTATGAGCAAAAGCATCCAGCTCTATTACCTCGAAAACACCGTCTCACGGATCTGATCATTGAGAGTATTCACCATGAACACTTCCACCCCGGTCTTCAGACTGTGCATTTTTTAGTGGCTCAACATTTTTGGATACTTTCTCCCAAATGAGCCATCAGACATGTGCTCTCAAAATGTCATACATGTTTTAAACTGAACCCAGTTCCATTAACACCGTTTATGGGTAATCTACCAGCCCTGAGAATCAACCAGATCAAGCCTTTTGCATGTGTAGGGGTGGATTATGGTGGGCCCTTCAACATAACAATGGGAAAAGGACGAGGAATTGAATCACAAAAGGCATACATATGCCTGTTCGTGTGTTCTGCCACCAAGGCAATTCATATCGAACTTGCCTCTGATTTATCGACAAACGCGTTCATCGCTGCCCTCAGGCGTTTTATTGGTCGACGAGGACGACTAAGTCGAATTTTTTGTGACCAAGGCTCTAATTTCATTGGTTCGCAAAGGGTTCTCTCAGAATTTATGAAGCAAGCTGCTGAAGGAGAGAATATTATTTTTTTATTTAGTGCCCCTGGTTCTCCCCACTTTAACGGCCTTAAGAGGCTGGAATTAAATCCATCAAAACCCATCTTTTCCGAACAATAGGTTCCCAAATTTTGACATACGAAGAGCTCTATACCATTTTGGTACAGATCGAGGCGTTATTGAATTCTCGACCCCTGTGTGCCCAAAGTTCTGATCCAAACGATTTAACTTCCATAACTCCGGGTCACTTCCTCACCTTGGAACCTTTGACCTCCATACCTGATCCAGATCTCTCCCATCTGAAAATCAATACTCTTGATCGTTGGCAATTGGTGCAGAGATTACAGCAAGATATATGGAAGAGATGGAGTTCCGAATATCTGCACACCCTCCAGCAACGTAAAAAATGGTTTACTGATGGTCGATCTCTCAATATTGGTGATCTAGTTCTGATGAAGAATGGAACCTTACCGCCATTACAATGGCGATTAGGAAGAGTTGTAAAAACTCACCCCGGATCTGATGGCGTAGTGAGAGTGGCGACTATTCGTACAGTTCAAGGGCTATTTCAAAGACCTTTCGTGAAACTTTGCCCTCTGCCATCACCTTAATTTGTGCGAAAATACTTACTAAGTATTTTGGTGGGCGGAATGTTAATGCCCCGCTTTTTTCATTTTTCTAAGAAGAAATCTTTTTTTTTTCCTAATATTTTTTCTTCGAATATTGGAGACCTGCATTTTCGTTTATTCAATTGATTCAAATATTCACTATAATTTAAGATATACATATGGGTTATTTCGTTTAATATAATTAATAGTGCTGTTCTCAAACTCATGCCTGTCAAAATTTCCCGGGCGGGCTTATCGAGAAGAGCCAATAAATCGCCAGTATCGCTCTGTACTCCTGCAAACACAGGTGCTCGCGTGCCGTTTCGCGAAAATACGCAAATATCTCTCACCCTGTGTACTACAGAGATTTATCAAATATCCACTGACTCATCAGATCCCTCAGTGATACAGTCCACGAAAATCTCGCGGATAGGTGGTTGCAACCCCGTCAAACGTTCGAGCGAGGACGAGGAAGGATTCCAGGTAAGTCCTCCTTCTGGGATATTTTGACAGTTTTTTTTTGTTCATAACAATTGCAATTCATACTTCATCCGAAATGTAATAAATATTGAGGCTGTGAAATGAAAACGATGACGACTTTTTTGACGAAACCATACCAGATTTGCTTCAAAAACAGCAACGCTCATGAATAATATGTTATAACCATTCAGAATTGGATATGAATCCCCATGAATTTTCAAAAACGTTGACAAAACTGTATGAATGTTTGCTGAATATGAGTGAGTCGTTTGAAAAATGTGGAACAACAACATTTTTGACGGCAGTATCAGGAAATCTTCTTCATTTTCCGCTTAAAATTTCCATTTTCATCAATGGCCGACCTCTGTTTGTAGTAAATATGGCGCGAAATATACTTGAAACCAATTTTCTTTCTCTAATGCCTAATTGAAACCTTCAGATAATGATAAGGCTTTCATAGGACGATTTTCTCCTGTTGAAGTACTAATTGCATATTTAAATCCATTATTATGACTATTCGTTCCTGGGTATTTCAACAAACCTTCGAAGATGATGAAATTGTTATAAGAAGGATATAAGATAATGCTTTTTATAAAACTATACAGCTCCAAGAATATCCTGGCTAGTGCTCATTGGGCAGTGTGGCAAAAAGTATAAGAACAGCATTAACAAGATCAACATAAGACTAATTATGTTATTTACAGTGTTCAGTTTGTGAATTTCGTGATTGGTTTCAAGTAGGAAACCGAGTAGAAAATATAAACAAACTACACTCGATGCAGTTCGCCTGATGTTGTGTTGAATGCTCCATTCCCATAAATTCTTGCAAAACTCGCTGACATAATTTGTGCAAAACTGTTGTCATTTGCCTCGCTTCCTAGTTTCCATTGAAATCTATCAGAAATATTTTCCATCACCTACGTTCCAACTCGTTGATGGTATTCCATAAACATCAGGTCCTGATGAATCCTTGCTATTTGGTGGTTTCAGTGTTTGGAATTGCTTGAGAATTTCGATTCACTCTCAAGACTTGATTTTTGATTCTCAAGTAATTTCCTTTATTTTCACGCTTGAAGTTGCCATTTCTCTTGATTTTACACAATTTATCTTCTCGTGAGTTCATCTCAACATGAGTCGAGGTAGGCAAAAAAATACGAATGGAAAAATATTGATGAATCCTATAGATTTCATAATTGATTTCGATAAATTCGTTGTGGCTCATAGATTTCAATAATTTCTTCCAAATAGCTAGAATAATGCCATAAGGTTTCATTATTGTCTCATTTTCATAGGATTAGTTCAAAACCTCTTGGTCAAATTCGAGACACTAATGAAACTTGAGTGTTTCAAGAGGGTTTTTAAGAGTGGATAGTTTCGATGAAGAATATGAATGACTTTCAAAGAGCTCTCTTAAAACCGAAGTGAGCTGAATGCCAAATTGTTTTATGCGATAGTTCTATCACAGTATCTCAGAACCTTTCAATAGGATTATATGGACATGAAGGCCAATTTGCTTATTTCAGGGCATTCATGAAACAGTAGACCGAATAAGACCTATCATTTGCGCTTACATAACCTCATCGAAGCAATTAGGCATTTAAAATGTTACTTGGACCGATAGGAAAATTCTTTGAACGCAGTGACATTCTGAGGCGAATCATCTGATTTGTCCTTACCACACGTATATTGAGATACTCATCTCATTCATATTTTCATCTCATGGAAACGAGGAGAGATAATTCAGAAGAATCTGGAATAATAAATAGTGTCATATTTGCTTGTGCAACCCGATTATGTAACAATATATTTCGAAAAACAAGTTTCCAATTATTCTGGTAATTCTGTTGATGACTTATACAGTGTGTCCATTCAGTGCATAATTCTTCGACATCACTCAAGCTATAACCTATAGAGGAAAACTTTTAAGGAAAAACTCTTTCAGTAACTGAAGTTGCTTATTTCAAGAATATCTTCGACATTACATGGTGGGACGACTCGGAAAAGAGTTTTTTCGAATGGAACATCCAATATTGTTTATTCGGAATTTATTCCGCCGAAGTTCACCTTCACATCACTGTAAAAAAAATTGGAATCGGTTGCGGCTTGACATCTCTCTCCATCTTTTATTACCAGACTCTGGCAAAGACGAACAATAGTTGAATCAGGCTTACTTGCCATGTTTCCATTTACATGCTCTATGTGTAACGATTGTGCTTAGAATCTATATACCTACTAAAATAACTTTCGCGTTGATCATTCTTCATAGTTGCTGAATATGATGTTTTTTCAGATTTGCGGGTACAACAGAAAAACTTTTCAACGAAATTTATCTTGGACAATTCATGGCTTGTACTTCAGCTCTTTGCATGACATTATTCCTGCTGACATTGGTGAGTTGATCCTCATAATGAGACATCCACAGTTTCAATTTTATATTGGCAACAAACAGGTCATATCAAAATTTGAACAAATCCTGAGTAGAGTATATGAATCCGACATTTTAAAAAAATCAGTATCTCACTGTTTTTGATGTAAATGGAATATTGAATTCGAATTTGAATAAAATAGATTGTTTTCAAATCGAAATGTGCATATATTGCGATATCGTTTCGATGAAACCGACGAGTTATTGTGAGAAAGATTCGACGGATGACAAACATTACTCCCGAACCTTCCCCCATTAGCCGAATATTCGAGTCGCCTCTGATCGCCTCAATATGGAACCCCTACAATCTACATAATTATTGTAAACAATGTGAAGGAACATAAATCAGTGAGCGAATTACTGTCTGAATGGACATTGTGGAAGTGGGACATCAAGTTCACCAGATTATATGAAAATGTCTGTTTTGCTTTCTGTAGAAATTGGGTAAAAAAATGTCGAACAATCTGCTGGAAAACTGCAGAAGTCCGACTCAACATTCAAATGAGAACATATCGTACACTATTCGAATGATTGATTTTGACCATCCTGTGCACCAATTTAGAACTGACCATAAATCACCTCTTATACATTGTTTTCAGATGTATATTAACTATTATTTCCGTATTTCAGCAAAAGGAGCCAACATTCGAGATGTTCTACCTCTTGTTTTACCAATGTTCAATATTCAATTTACTATTGATCCCTTGCTGGTTCTCGTCAGAAATGCAGAGGAAGGTAAGAAAATGAGTAAATGTGATGAGTTCGAGAGTTAATTGCTTTTTACTTTATGAATATAGCAATATTTGAAATACATACTACTCTCCCTGACTTTTTATATGGTCTCTAGAGGAATCGATGACAATGGTCTGATGAATATGATCTGGAACAGACAGTGATCTTGAGCAAATGGTATTACCAAACTAATTGCGGAAACTAACAATTGGTATGTGGAGTGAAGATAGAGGTATACACCAGAGGATCAGTTTATTGCATCACAATATTTTATGGATAACATTAATCACTGATCTTCGCTTCAGTCTTAATTGCTGAAGAAAAAAAATTGCCACATACTGTAGCTAATTTGTCTGCTGCGAACACAGGATGTATAATTCAATAGTCCGGATCAAAAGTGGAAAATGCATACTGTGTGTATGTTGATGAAGGAACGTGGGGAATCAATTTCCATGAATTTTTGGCTTATCCCTTTTCGTTTTTGTTGATGAGGATGAAGGAATCATTTTGATAAATCATGTGTAGTGGAATCAATCTAGATGATATGAATAATGTTGTTTGTGTTGGCGACCTCAACATTGATGTGCTCGACATTAATTCAAATTTTACAGCCTCGCTTGATTCAATTCTGGAATCTTTCAGTTTCGAACAATTATTGGATCAACCAACACGCATTTCTGGTAATTCTATGTCATTACTCGATTCAATAATCACGAATCTTGACAATGAAAATTGCGACTCAGTAGTAGACAATTATCAAATTTCTGATCACTTTACAATTCATTGCAAATTCAAAATAGATTTGGATATTCCTAACGTTAGTAGTAAAATCACTCATAGGCCTATCAATGATATTGATAGGGGACTATTTCATAGGGATCTTGTACAATTTCCATGGGACCTTATATACCAAAGAGCTGATGTGGAAACAAAGGTAACCTCACCTAATAATTACCTGATAAGCTTACTCGATATTCATGCACCTGTAAGATCATTTCACCCTAAACAGAGACATGGATATTCGCCTTGGATAACAGAAAATTCGAAGGTTATGCAACGATTACGAGATAGGGCTCTCCAAATGTATAAATCGTCTGGTTTACTGAGACACTTAGATCATTATAAGCAACTGCGCAATTTTACAAATTCAGCAATAAAATCAGAGAAGAAAGCATATTCGAACTACAAATTACAAAAAAGTACAATGAAAGCAAAATGGTCAGAACTGAAAAAAATTCAAGCTACCAAGAGCAAAATCAACATTATGCCTGAACATCATTCTTGCGGTGAACGTCGTAGAGATAACATCGATAAGCAAGTCAGATCCTTCCTGTGACAACCCATAATTCCTCAATAAGGATTTTTTCTAATAGAATAATCACTAACACAAGTGAGTGAACGTAGTAGTTTCTCCTAGTTTATTTAAGGGACTATCATTCTAGAACGTCTCATTTTCCATTTTTTTCTTCATAGAAGTTTTTTTTCCTGAAAAATAATAGTATAAGGAGATTTGGTGTGAAATGGAGGATAACTCCTCCGGAGACCCCGGGGGGAGAGAGAATCAACAGGATGATATCGTATTGTTTAAAAATTTAATTGAGCTATCGCCATCTACCAAAGAGGCGGTTAATAATCTTTTGCTTTTCGCGAATAATTTTGAATATGATTCTCAAAAATGTGAAGATCTGATATCTTCTATTCATGTAGATGAAAAATTTGCATCAGAAGTTTGCGAAACCATCAGGGATGGATATTTTTTTTGTGATGAAAAGGATTTGAAGATTAATTCTCCATCAAGAGTCAATATATCATCAGAGCTCGTGATTCGAAAAGCACGGACAATATCGGAAAAAAAGATTGACAAAAAACGAACAAGTTCAGAAGGCAATGATAGCAAGAAACCTAAACTTTCTACATTGGCAGGGTCAGGTGAAAGTAATATACCTCAGACTGAATCCATGAATATAAACTTTGAAGTGAATGAAATTGTGAGAGATGCTCATGGAAATGTAGTGTTGAGAAGTAAGAGTAATTTGATGGATATTGAAAATGAACATGAAACCCCAGACTTAGGACCATATAACATCTATATCGAATCAGTGGATGAAAATATAGGATTTTTATCAAATTTAGCTGTAGGAAAAATTTTCCACCAAAGTTCAAAGTACAATCCAAGCTCCATAGATAGGAGAGGCAAGAATAGACTATCAGTCTCATTCAGAAAAATCACAGAAATTGATAAACTCCTTAAAGACAAACATTTCCTCACACAGCACAATTTCAGAGCAACAATCCCTAACAATTTGATCTTTCCCAAAGCGACAATTATTGAAGACATAGATAACACATTCACAGAAGAAGAAATTGAAGAAAATATGAAAACGTTCGACAATCGAAAAATAGAACATGTCAGGAGATTGAAAAAAAAATGTAGTAAATGGTGAAACTCAATATAAGGACATACCAGTCATCTTGGTGACATTTCGAGGTAAGTCCTTCCAAAATAAAGTGTATATATATTCAAGTGTTTTTGAAACACTCAACTATTATGCCCCAGTCATACAGTGTCATAAGTGCCTTCGATATGGCCACACCAAAACCCAATGTTAAGGAAAATTGAGATGCCCAAAATGCTCAGAAAACTATACCAGAGAAAGCTGTACGGAAACACAGCTCTCTTGTCTGTTCTGCTATGGAGACCACCTTACAAATGAACCAGACAAAAATTCCAGAAATAGGGTTTGCCCTAAATTCAATAGACAAAAGAGAATCAAAGAAATTATAGGTGAAAAGAATATATCCTTTTTTGAAGCCTCTAAACTTGTTTTCCCTATAATAAATCTAAATGAACAACAGTCAACATAACTTCAATATAAATAGCTATCCTGAGTTGCCAAAACCAACTCAATCTACATCTCAAACATCCAATGAAAGAACTCCCCCTAGGATGAAAATTCCCCAGGGATATAACAGCATTGTCAAACAAAAATCTTCTCACCCCACTAAAACCATTTCCCCAAAACAAGAAAACAGATCTGGAAAAACAGGAGTTGATGAACAGCATAAAATATGCCTCATCAATCCTGACATCCGGTGACATACACTAAACAAGAGATGAGAGACGATATGTCTATTCTATATTTCAAATTTTCCCATTTATTTCTCGAATTAATTGAGGAATTCATTCCACCTACTTGCGAAACTTAACCTATGGAATCAGAAGAGAAAGGGGACTCATGTGACAGTTAACATTGATAAACTGGAACATGAGAAGTTTTCAGTATAATGAAGCTAATTTTTTTCAATTGATAAAAAACTTCAATCCAGACATCATTTGTTCAACTGAAACATGGATCAAACCAAATACTTATATTTCGATTAAAGGATATAAAGCATTATTACATAACAGAAATGATGGAAAGGGCGGATCAGGGATCCTGGTCAAAAAAACTGTTGGTTGTAACACATTCAAACCTAACTTCCAAATACCAAACAGAGTGGATAAAGTAGGAGCCAAGGTAAAAGAAATAGTCATATTTTCCATATAAATTCCCCCACATGTCACAGTAGATAAAGAGTTTTGGGTAAATTTTTCAAACAACCAGAAATTCATAATATGTGTAGACTTCAACTGTCACCACAAAAACTGGGAAAACTCAATGAATAACAGAGAAGGGATGGAGCTGAATTCTTTAATTGATGAGGGTAGGATGACAATAATAACCGATATGCAACCTACGGTTCTTGCATATCGATCAAAAAGCGTAATCGATTTGGTGATCTCTTCCCCTGATTTATATAATGATATCACACTCTGCAATACGGTAGATGATACATACGGTTCCGATCATTACCCGATATACACGGAAATATCATTAGGATACAACTTCAGCAATCAAGCCCCAGATATGATCAATGACGACATATCCTATAACTACAAAAAAATTGACTGGTTGAAGTATGAGCAGGTTGTAGAGTCAAGAAATATCAATTCATATGAAGAGCTTATAAATTCAATGAAAGTAGGATTAAAACAAAGCGCCCCTATTATAAATAGTAACAATAAATACAGCAATCTCACGAAACCACCATGGTGGAATGAAGAGTACTTAGAATCAATAAGGGAGAGGAAACAAGAGTTTAAAATATATAAAGGAACCTCTAACCACGAAAACTTTATTGAATTGAAAAAACAGATAGCTAAATCTAGGTGATTTTTCAAAAAAAAGAAATTCACAGTCTCTTTCCAGAGAGAGTGATATTTCCTGGGTATGGAAAAATAAAAATAAAAATCCAGACCATTCAATTATACCCAGATTAATAAAGAATATGATATAGAAAATCATGCATTTTGTAAATCCGTATTACATAAATTCTGTCCAGCTGATGTCGAGAGACCCCCTATAAATATTGAGATAGAGTAGAAATCAATAAAGATATAAATCATGTGCTCACGGAAAGAGAGGTGAGATGTATAATTGAAATCCTTAAAAAAGACACATCTCTGGGAAAAGATGACATATTATATAGATTGATTAAAAACTCACCCAGAAATGCATTCGGGTGGCTGGTGGGTTTTTATAATGAAATTTGGTTGAACGGAGTTAAAATTCCGGAAGAATGGAACGACATCATACTAATTCCTATTCTGAAACCGGGTGGAGACCCTAATGATATCAATAATTATAGACCCATTGCCCTGTCATCATGCATAAAGAAAATTTCTGAACATTTGATTAAATATCGGTCAGAATGGTGGGTAGAAAACCATAACATCTCTCCGGACAATCAATTCGGTTTGAGGAAAGGGAAAGGTACCATGGAAGCACTCTTCAACCTATACATGGATATTCAAATCAGTAAACTAAAAAAAGAAGAAACTTTGGCAATTTTCATAGACATTCAATCAGCTTATGATAACGTTATACTGGAGACTTTGATAGAAAACCTTCAAGAACTGGGAATAAATGAAAATGAAGTGAAGATAATTTTCGATTTGAATAAGGAAAAAAAATATAAATGAGGGATAAAAACCACAAACTGTAGGGCCCAAGAAAAAGATTCAAAGGATTACTACAAGGTGCAGTACTCAGTCCAATCTTTATAAATCTTTATTCTGTAACCATCTGAGATGCACTTTCCCCACATTGCAATTATATACAATATGCAGATGATATCACAATTTATAAATCTTTCAAAAGTATCCAATATGCAAAACACCATATTGACAGGGCTATAGAACTCTTAGAAATATGGCAAGAAGACCACGGCCTGTCGATTTCAACTGAAAAAACAAAATCTATGATTCTCTCTATCGCACACCACCAAGAAAATGCAAATATTGGAATATCAAACAATAATATTGCTCAGTTGAACATCAAAAATTGCTAGGGATGACTTTTGATAGAAAAATGAATTGGAAAAACCACGTAAACGAAACAATTATAAAATGTAATGAGATTTTGAATATCTTGAAATATCTAGCTAAAGTCAGCTGGGGTGCAGATTCTGAGATATTGCTCAATCTTCATAGCTCCCTGATTTCGTCGAGAATTGAGTATGGATTGATCCTATATGGAAATACTAGTGGATATAACATTAAAAAAATATCGAGGCCTTCAGTTCAAATCCCTGAGAATTTGTCTGGGACTGATGAAATAGTCCCACACTTATGCTATTTTAGTGGAGGAAAATCAATATCCCATAAACATTAAACATAATTTGATTACCTCGAACTTCATAATGAAGCACGCATCAATTGAATCAAACCCAATTACAAAAAAAATGCTAGTTTACGAACAAGAGGTAAGCAGCTCCAACACAAACAAAATGAAAGAATGTACTTTATATACGACCATTAGGGAGTCCCTGATGCCACCTTTCAATCAGATCATTTCAGCTAGCGAACATCTGATGTTCGAAGTTTTCTTAGGAAGCCACTTTGAAAAATTTTACATAACAGAAAATATTGTTATTAATAAATCCGATGACAAAAGTAGAGACAATAATGCTGTATTACGTGATATTATTAACGAAAAATGGCCAAATTACAAAACAATATGCACGGATGGCTCAAAAACTAAGGATAAAGTCTCATTTGGGATATATATACCCCACAGAAAAATTGAAAAAGGAGGGATGATACATCCAAAATCTTCGATTTTGACAGCAGAGCTAACTGCAATTTACTTCGCCTTTTTACTCATTGATGATGAACCGGACAATTACTCAATATTCACGGACTCAAAAAGTGCAGTAACGGGGCTGCAAAACAAAAATTTGAGAATTAACATAAATAACTTATACATGAAGATGAAGAATATATGGCATGAACAACAAGCAAATTTTAAAATTGAAATATGCTGGATCCCGGGACATTGATATATGATATTGCAAAAAATGCTAGTATCCCGTAAAAAATCTATAAAATTCAAAATTTAGACCTGATTCCGTACACTGAGACCTTAATCAGAAACGAATTCCAACTCTTCTAGACTCAATCCGCAAACACAAGAGGCATTCAGTACAAAGAATTTCAACCTGATATCTAAGAAAAACCTTGGATCGATATATGTCAACCGATTTCGCGAAAATCAATCACATCATTGATCAGACTGAGAATAGGCCACTGTTGCCTTCAAAAACACCTTAACCGAATTAACGTCAGAGATAATGATCTATGTGAATGAGGAAAAGTAGGAGATATTGATCATTAGAAAACAATAGAAAAAATATAGATATCTTATACAGCAAACTAATTAATATTGGACTATCACCCTCATTTTCATACCAAATGCTAATCTGAGACCTGAACTTTGATGAAATCGAAGTGCTGAGTTCATTCATCAAAAAAAACCTAGTCAATATCTGAATGATTTGAGACAAATAGAATAAGAAATCCCTTTATCACTATGTTGTTTGTATAGTATGTTCCTTCTTGTGTTTATAGACAAGTGGAGTCGTAGTATGGAAAACCTCATAACACCAACCCTAAATGTGATAATAACCCCCACCTAATAGGGCAATAATTATTATCAAATCCCTTGAATATCCCATAAACTACAACATAATACCCTTACCTGATCTGGTGAAATTGGTACCGCAAGGAGCCAGAAAACCAAGAAACATAAAAGAAGAAGAAGAAGAAGATTCCTGAACATCTCCGCAAGGCTGAAGAATTCAATGACTCTCTTGCTAATGCATTACATAATAACATCTCTCCCAATGAAGAATTGAACAATTATTACCTACTCTAATAATATAAAAACTGGAATAACTACTACATTTACTGTTAGTCATGTCAGTGGAAAGATTATTGCTGAAATTATACAGAATATCGAAACTAGAGCAACCGGTACTGATAACATCAATATAACTACCATGGAACTGTGTTGTCCTGTTCTGATTCCTGTTATTACTCATATAATGAATAAATGTATTGCAAAAAATATTTCCCCTCGCGCATGGAAAAGTGCAAAAGTTCTTCCTTCACCTAAAATGAAGAATCCAGAAACCTACAACGATCTCCGATAAATGAGCGTATTTTCCACGTTCTCGAAAATACTAGAAAAAATAATTGAATCTCAAATCAGAAATTTTTTAGATACTAATAATGTACTGCCGTTGAAATAGTCCGGGTTCAGAAAAGGCTATAGCTGCGCAACAGCTCTCTCTGATGTAGTAGATGTTGTCCTCAGATAGCTATGGATACCAGAAACATATGTGTTCTGGTGCTATTAGATTTCTCGAAAGCTTTTGACATGATTAATCATAAGATTTTGTTGTCGATGTTTCATTATTTTGGATTTGGTGCCCCTGCTTGCAGTTTTTTATCATCATATCTGAATGATAGAGTACGAAGTGTTCACATGGATGATCTGATATCTCCCTCATCTCGATTTTTATCTGGGGTACTACAAGGTAGCATATTGGGCCCTTTATTTTAAACACTGTTCACTTCAAATTCCACTAATGTATTGCAGCATGTCAGCTATCATTTTTAAGCCGATGACACTCCGGTATATTTTGCTTTCGAATATTCGAATAATAATAATGCTAACGATTTCATAAATTCAGATCTGAAAGCACTTCATACAATATCATCAGAACATATGCTCAAAATCAATCCTAGCAAATCTTGTGCACTGCTCTTCTGTGCTGATAGTAAACGAAACGATATCTCAGTACATTCAGATTTGAGAATTGGCAACTCTATCATCCCCTCAAAATCATTTTGTAAAAAATTTAGGTTTGATAATTGACACTAAATTACATTTCATTGAACATATAACACGAAAACTTAAGAATGCTTATAGTACGCTAAAATTGATTCATTCACAAAGGTAATTTCTAAACTCAAAACCGAAATGAATGCTTTGCGACGCACTGGTATTGCCGCACTTTCACCATTGTGATGCTGTTTATGGTCCTTGTTTGAAGTCCGCCGATTCAAGTAGGATTCAGAAAGTACAAAACTCATTCATAAGATTGATTTATGGTATTAGAAAACGCGAAACTATTCCACACAAATTTAAAGAACTGGGGTGGCTGAACATGTACCTACATAGACGCCGTCTTCACATGGCATGTCTGTTTTTCAGTATATTCAAATTCAAAACCCCACCATATCTTCATACTTAACTTTCTTACAGAACTGAAATTCATTATCTCAATATCCGTAGACTACTTTTACTTACAGTACCTAAACACAAAAAAGAAATATTCAAACGATCTTTCAGTTACAATATCTCAATTTTTATGAAAAACACAGTATAAAAATATATTACTTCTTGCCCAGTCATAATGACTTTCTTATGTCTATACACGATCTCTACAATTGCTCAATTATTATCATGTAATCATGTTGTGATACTTGTTCCAACCTACTTTTTTATCTTTTTTTCTCTTCTTTTCTGTTCTATTCTAGGTTTTTTTGTCGCTTACTCTTCTCAATTTCTTCCTTTTCTCCTTTTCCCCTATTTCTCTTGTCATCTTAAAAATTATCTTTATTTAAATATCGGCGCTGGTGGAAGAACAGACGTGGGAGATGACCTGCCGGTATCGTCTCTCATACTCTGAACCAGAATGGCCCTTTGTTCTCTGGATAAATTAAATATGGACGTAGAATGTGATTCTTATATATATATATATATATATATAGATTAGGTATAGGTTTTGTGGGGATGCAGCTGATGTGGGACTCAAAAGAAAACTCTTTTTACTTTTGAGAAAGCTTTCGGAATTTATTTAATTCCTTCGTCAGTCTCTCTAAAATGGAATGCACAATTATAATATTCAGAAGAAATGGGTATTAAAAATTACTTACAGTATATGAGGTTGTAGAATTGCAAATCAGAATAATATGTAGTATAAAATTGTAAAAAATGCATAAATTGATGGATATAAAACTAATATAACTTTGTCAAAGTGACAATATGTAACATGAAAAAATACTGTAAGTAATTTTTAATACCCATTTCTTCTGAATATTATAATTGTGCATTCCATTTTAGAGAGACTGACGAAGGAATTAAATAAATTCCGAAAGCTTTCTCAAAAGTAAAAAGAGTTTTCTTTTGAGTCCCACATCAGCTGCATCCCCACAAAACCTATACCTAATCTATTGATTTATACAGCTACTAATATTAATTGAATATATATATATATATATATATATATCTATTTTGTGAAAAATGTAAGTATTATTATTATTATTATTATTATTATCATTATTATGACCCAAATTGGCGTGTACACCTTAGTAGAACTTTCAACTCAAATCATGTTTATAATGATCCTTTTATACATAAATAATGATTGACGACATAATTTGATCGCAAAATTAACTGGAATGTTACATTTTTGGACATAAATGATAGTACCTTCTGAAAACGGACCCTCTTATGACGTAGAAACCTCATCTCGCCATAGTTGAAAGAAAATACCAAACGCTCGACGGAGACTGAGCCAACTGATATATTAGGAGGGTTTTAACCCTATGAGCGATCATTGGGGAAACAGGGAACGGCAGAAATCAAAATACTCGGAGCTCGCTGAATAAATTTAAGTTTTTTTTTCACGGTTCCGTTTCTAGAAGGTTAGATCTAGGCATCTATTGGAGTACTTTTTCAAAATAAAAAAAAATAGTCGAAAAAAATTCCAGAAAATTGACCAGATTCATTATTTTTTTTCTCAATAGGGATATATTTTTTTTTGAAAAGTACTTCGATCGATGCCTCACTTATACATTTATTTTTGTTGTCGAAATAATTCGCAAGGATCCATTCAAAATATCACCATCAAAAGTGATTTTTGCTGGACCTCTGCAGACGCAATGTCATTTAACATTTTTGAGGGGCTGGCGGCTGGCATGAGTGGAGGCAAAGGGGATGGAACGAGCAAGGTGATTTTCACGTGAATACATGTCTTCCTCATATTTATTGTTTATCTGTCTCGGCGATTTTCCGAGAACCGAGACATGGTGGTTGGAAAATTTTCAAATGAACACTGGGTATGTACCTATACTAGCATCCGGCCTAATATTATTATCTCATATGCGGAATATCCATGAAAATATCCAACATAATGTTGAAAACAATTTCAATTTTATTACTCTATACCCATATTTCATTTCGGCCTATGCATATTTTTACGGAATACAGATGTATATTGCCTAAAGCACAACTTGTGAGCTGTGCCTGTGGGACTCATTCGGAGAATTCAGACGACCGCAGAAGCCTCAAGGAGAAACACTCAAGGTCGCTTTTACTATAAATGTTGAGACACTAGACGACTTCCTTCGTTATCGGGCCCCGCCTCCTTCGGACAGGATTTTTACTTCCCCCTTTACACCCCAGATTTCGTTTGACGTTTTTCAGGGGGTAAACCCCACCTTGATTCTTTTAACTGTGATCTCGCGCTAATTCACTTTGTCAGAAATCATGTATCATTCATCTCTGTCTGGAATAGTCTTCTTTCAGTATAAGGGTTTTGACGTTGTTCCAATTTTAACAAACAGAATCTCCGAATTAATGCGGGACATGCACGTGAATCTTCTTAAGCCGAGCCATGATAATTTGAATCAGTCTTGTAATAATAATTTCAGATCTAATCTCCCTGACCCTGATAGCCGTTGCGCCACTTCGAGCAGTACTCGAGTAGAGTTTGATACTCCAGTTTATTATCCCTCGACATCTGATAGTCGAAATTTTTTTGGCAATACCTTTAATTCTAACAAACAGAATCTCCAAATCAATGCGGGACATGCATGTTAATCTTCTTGAGCCGAGCCATGATAATTTGAATCAGTCTTGTAATAATAATTTCAGATCTAATCTTCCTGACCCTGATAGCCGTTGCGCCACTACGAGCAGTACTCGAGTAGAGTTTGATACTCCAGTTTATTATCCCTCGACATCTGATAGTCGAAATTTTCCTGGCGATACCTTTGATTTTGGTTATTATTCCCATAGATTTGTTGTGTTAGTGGAGACTTGGATTCAATGGCACTACAAGTGTCACTGATTTTCTTGAAAAATTAGAAGAGATGCGCGTTTTTCGTGGAGTGAGGAAAACGCAACTTCACGACTCGATACCGGAAATATTAGATGGAGATGCTTTCATATGGTTTCGTTTTGCTCGAACCAATATAAAAATTTATGATGAATCCATTATCGCATTGCGTAGTAGCTTTTTACCTCGCAACTATGAGGAAAGGATTTGGGATACACTTGGAAGAAGAATACAAGGTTCTAATGAGAACGTAATGATTTATGTTTCATAGATGGAGAATCTATTTGAAAAATTGACCTCTAAACCTAGTGAGAAATATAGAGTGAGTTTCATTTAAGGTAAAATGCTACCATATTCACAGATATCTCTTGCGGGCAAGGGTGTGTGCTCGTTGAATACACTAATTTCTATGGGTCGTGAAATTGAGGAAGCAAATCAGAGTGCACAGAAATATAGATCTCTCATGGTTAGACCCAGGTATTCCGGATTAGAGTATTAGCAAACTTCGACTCCTCGCGTTTCTGCAGTTGGCGTTCCTGTTCAGAACTCCCAGAATACTAACTTTGCTAGAATTTCAGCTTTGCCTATATCTTCTAACTCGGTAGATCATCCGCAGCCTGTTAGTACTCCGAACCATTTATATCAGCCTGGTGAACCTGGGAATGTTCCTATTCAAGTTCCTCTGGTAAATGTTAGAGTTGCTCCCAATGATACGTACCATTTCGATGTGATCCCAGACCAACGAGATATGCCTAGCCATGCCTTACCGATCCACAGTAAAACTCTTCTCATAGTCGCCCTCAGCCGACTTCAGGACTTTCACAGATTTCAGGCCCAACTTGATGGAACTGTGGTCAGAATTGTCATGTGCGTAGGAGATGTACTGAACCTCACAGAATGCACTGTTTTAAATGTGGTTAACCTGAGGTAACAGTGAAATCATGTCCCAACTGTTTGGGAAACGCCCGACCAAGCCGTTAGTCGCCTAACGTGCTCTACCAACGAATTGTTAGTCGACTCAAACAACCAGAACTGCTACCCTGAGACCATCTTGCCTGTTCTTTTATATATCTTATCACATTAGGATGGTGATAACCAATCATTTTCATCGATAGAAATTTTCGAAATACAATTCAAGGCTCTTCTAGACAGTGGCGCGAATAACACTGTTTTAGGAAAACTTGGATGGGAATCTGGGTAAACAATTGAATAGATCAACTATCAATTCTTGTGTGGTTGCAAATGATCAAAATTGTGCGGTAATAGGCTAGAACATAAAGTTATAATCATGGACATTTTAGTTCTTCCCGATTTGAATCATTCAATAATTTTGGGTGTTGATTTTTGGTTAGCCATAGGAATAATTCCTGATTTGAAGCATGGGTGTTGGTCATTTGATAATTTTTTCCCAAGTATAGATACCGTTAGTACGGTCGATAAAGTAGTTGCCAAGGAAGTTTTGAGTAATGAAGAACAATTACGACTGGACCAACTTGTTAACACGTATTTTGAACACCAAGAAAATAACGTTGCACGTCTTCAATACAACATTAAATTATAACTGATTCAGAGCCGATTGGGCAAAGAGCCTATAGAGTTTCACCTATTATGCAAGAACACATTGATAAGACCGTTGAAGTGATGTTGGAGTTAGGTGTAATTGAGCCTTCTAGTTCAGCTTGGTCAAGCCCAGTTCTTCTTGTACCGAAAAAAGGAGGCGAATATCGCTTTTGTGTTAGTTATCGACAACTCAATCGAGTAACGAGAAAAAATGCCTACCCACTTTCATTCATTGCCACTATCTTAGACAAATTACGGGGTGCGAAATTCTTGGGTTCTATCGATATCAAATCTGCTTATTGGCAAGTGCCAATTGCACCAGAATCTCGTGACTATACGGCATTTACTATACCAGGAAGAGGTCTCTATCGTCTTGAAAAAATGCCATGTGGACTATGTAATGCGCTGGCAACATTCGATCGTCTTATCGACAAAGTTTCAGGTCCTGAGTTAAAACCTCAAGTCTTCTTCTATTTAGACGATGTTATTATTGTTTCATCTTCCTTCGAAGAGCATATGAAAACTTTGAAAGAGATTTCTGAACGTTTCCAGAAAGCAGGACTCACAGTATTCAAATCAAAATATTTCATTTGTCGCCCTGAATTACTCATTCCTCGGTTACGTTATGGATAGCCAGGGTCTCCATGTCCCAGGCAACCAGATGACGTTACAGTGACGTCTTTTTTACGTTACTTGAATGATGAAGGTGACGTCAGTAGTTAACGTCGCATTGACGTGAGAATGACGTGAATAAGTCACAGCCCAATGACGTCATATCACTCACGTCGTATTGACGTAATTCACTCACCAAACTGTGACGTCTGACTGACGTCATTATGGCGTCAAAGTGACGATTGAATTTGGCGATGAAACGTAAAAAAAAACCTTTAAAATTGTGTGATTAACACCACTAGCCTCTGATGCCATTATATAATATTGATTATGCATTATTGAGTCTGCTTGGTGGGTCCCTCCTGTGTCATGTTGATTCAATCGCCTAATCAGCAGCGCCATCCTTCAGTACGCATCTTCATCAGAATGCAATCAGTTACTCGTATTTGTATCAAAAATTATGTAGTTTGTGTCGGCGAGATGTAAGCAAACAAAGAATAGTTTGATAGCAATGGAAAGGATGTTGGCGAATTTGGCTTCACTTTGTTGAATAATATATTTTGATGCATTCTTTGTCGCCCAACAAAAATCTAAATAGTAGATAATTGAAAAATTTACTAAATGACGAAGCTCACCAAATTGGTACGTCACACCGACGTGATTTTTAGACGTCATAGATACGTCACTGTGACGTCATAAGAGTAACGGTTTCAATATAGGTATACCTGAACGATTATTTTTATTTGAACATTGCTCATTGCTTTCCGAGATGATATACAGTGTGTCAAAGTTTTTTTGGAAAAAAAATTTTTCTACTACTTTTCGGGTATATTAATAATTATAGAATAAAACTTGCATGTTGATTCGCTCTCATGGGTGAAACTTCTGTTTCACATGATAACATACAGTGTCATTCATAAAGTCGGCATCATATGGGAAAAACTTTTATTAATGACTTATTTTGGAATTCGAGTTGGACGTCGAGTTTTGCTTCAAAAAGATGCAAAACACCCTACTCAATCGGTGTCACGTGACTTTCGCTACATGTCAAAAGTGACATTTTTTCAAATTAATCGCTGAAAGTAGGCTTATTTGTTCGAATATCGAAAAAGTTTACTTGAAGAAGTTGTTTCTATTTGGATTTTACATATGTGACTCGGATTTTATCTCTTTATTACATTTTTTGTTTGCATCAAACATAACAGAATTTTGAAGCGGAGATTATCATTTTCTAAAGAAAGTCATATTTTTGTCGATAATTAGTGATAATTAGTAATTGAAAGTGAGTAGCATGATGAAGCTACTGGTATGAGGTAGTTTTATCAAATTTACAATTCGTTTTATATTACAGAAATTTCGAAAATTTCAAAAAAATATTGAAATCTAAAAAATGTAATAGAAAGATGAAATCCGAGTCACATATGTGAAATTCAAATAGAAACAACTTTTTTAGTGAACTTTCTCGATATTCGAACAAATAAGCCTACTTTCAGCGATTAATTTGATAAAATGTCACTTTTGACATGTAGCGAAAGTCATATGACCTCGATTGAGTAGGCCATTTTTCATCTTGTTTGAAACAAAACTCAACGTTCAACTCGAATTTCAAAATGAGTCATTAATAAAAGTTTTTCCATGAAACCGACTTTATGATTGACACTGTATTAGTATCCAAGGTTTAGAGAAAGTCTAGAGAAAATGGACGTCGACAGAACGTCCCTGCAACGTCATGAATCTGACGTCTTCTTCCACCATCCTGAGTGACGTTCACTCGACGTCGAAACAATGACGTGATTATCACGTCATAGAAAGTACGTCATAGTGACGTCATAAATTGGTGTGTGACGTCTCTGACGGAGAAAACCGATAAGGGACGTCACAGTGACGTGATTATTTGTCATCTGGTTGCCTAGGATAAATCCCGAAGAAGTATTTTTCATTTTGAATATCCCACCGCCTAAAAACATCACTGAGGTTCGTCGTGTGTTAGGTTTTGCTTCATGGTACAAAAGATTCATGTCGAACTTTTCTTCTCTTGTTGCCCCCATGACAGTTCTTCTCTCGAAAAATAAAAAGTCGTGCTGGTCCTAAGATTGTCAGAGTGATTTTAAAGATATCAAGAACACCTCAGCTTCAGCTCCTGTTTCAACATGTCCTGACTTCATTCGACTATTCCAAGTGCAGACAGACGCGTTAGCATACGATATAGGTGGTGTTCTTTGTCAAATTTTTGAAGATGGCGAACATGATTGTGATCTGTTGCGTTAGCCGACCCCTGACACTTCAAGAACGTAAATATAGTACTGTAGAGCAGGAATGTCTGGCGGTTCTCTTTTCAATCGAGAAACTACGTCCATATCTTGAAGGTTACGAATTTCCTGTGATAACGGACCACTATAGTTTAGTATGGCTCCATGATTTTAGGCAACCTAAGGGTCGTATTGCCCGTCGGTTGCAACGCCTACAGCAATTCAATTTCAAAATATACCATCGTAAAGGCCGTGATAACGTAATGGCAGATGCATCACCGCGAGCTGTACCTGAGATTAGTGCCGTCCATGTTTCGAGCGACGTAAACCTACCTTCAGATAGTTGGTACCTCCATATGGTTGAATAAGTTAAGAAAAGTCCTCTGAAGTTTCCACAATGGCGTGTTGTCGGTGACAAACTTTTCAAGTACGTTTCTTGTCCTCATCCTGGTTTACGAGATACGACGGATTATTGGAAAGAGGTTGTGCCGAAAGAGAATAGGAAAAAAATCATCAGTTTGAATCATGATGAAACCGTAGCTTGTCATGCTGGTGTTTTTAAAACCTTCAAAAGGGTGGAGGAACGTTACTTTCGGCCGAAAATGCGAGCTGATGTCGCCGCATATGTCAGGAAATGTCAAACTTGTAACCGACATAAACCAGAGCTACAACGTCCTGCTGGTTATATGTGTAAACATCCTGAGCCGACTGTACCTTGACAGATAATCTCTGTAGATCTGGTTGGTCCATTGCTATGCTTAAAAGAAGGATATCGGTTTATCTATGTGGTCGAAGATACGTTTAGTAAGTTTTCCCTATTTTTCCCTTTGTGATCAGCTACAGCCATTGCAGTTCCACGTATAACTGAAGAGCATGTTTTTCTGATGTTCGGTTGTCCCCAGATTTTGATATGCGATAATGAAGTACAATTTCATCTCAATGTTTTCAAGAAATTATGTGAGAAATTCCATGTCCACATTAGATTTACGCCTCTGTATCAACCTCAGGCAAATCCAGTCGAAAGAGTCAATCGGGTTTTCAAAGCTATGCTTTCTTGTTATGTTGAAGAGAACCATCGAGTATGGGCTGAGTTGTTGCCGAAGGTTGGTTGTACAATTCGGATTTTCGTCCATGAAACCACAGGTTTGACACCATTCTTTGTCAATTTTGGGCGCGAACATAAATCCAGTGGAAATATCTATGAACATCCGCTTGCCAATATGGACAGTGATCGTACACCTCGAAGAGCAGTCGAGGTTTCCAGGAACATTTATAACGATGTTCGGAAATGTCTTGATGAGGCCCATCCTTAGTCCAAGAAGCGCTATACTTTAGCAGTGTATACTCGCCTCCTACTGACAATCGGGGAATACCACGTCATACCGTATCCAATCCAAGTTTGCACCTAGACATACCCGAAATTTCAATTCAACAAATAGTTGCTGCCTCTAAGAAACTAAAAAACAAACTGACGTCTGGCCCCGACAACATTCCTGTTCGAATAGTGAAAGAGAATATTGACTGTCTCCTTCGTCCCCTGTACATAATTTACAATTCTATTCTGAAGCATGCAACTTTTCCAGATATTTGGAAAATTTCACGTATATGCCCAATCCACAAAAACGGCAATGTATCAGACATAATAAACTACAGACCGATAGCACTGATATCTGTCTTTTCCAAACTATTTGAGATCATTCTATCAGATATCATATACGAACATGTAAGAACATCACTGTCAGAGCATCAATACGGATTTGTTAAAAAACGTGGAACGACTCCAAATCTATTCAAATTTACGCAATTCGTCTCGGATGCCTTGGACAATAAAATGCAAGTAGACGTGGTGTACACCGATTTCAGTAAGGCATTCGACAAAGTATCCCATCAGCACCTCCTACAAAAACTGCCAAATTTTGGGTTGTCTACAAGAATTCAAAATATTTTGAGGTCCTATTTGTCAAACAGGAAACTTCATGTGGAATATGAAGGTGAAAAAAGTCTTACTTTCTCAGCAACGTCGGGAGTTCCTCAAGGATCCAACTTAGGACCACTTTTGTTTTTATTATTCGTCAACGACATCTGTGATGTAATTAGTTCCAACAAATTACTCTTTGCCGATGACCTCAGAATATTTAGAGTTATACAAAATGACTCCGACGTTAAAACCCTTCAGAACGATCTCAACCACTTGACCGAATGGTGCTCTGCCAATAATCTGCCTCTCAATGTCAACAAATGCAAAGTCATGACCTATGCAAGAATTTTATCGGCACTGGAATACGATTACACACTAAATGATATCATAATCGACCGCGTGAATGAATGCAAGGATCTAGGGGTACTATTTGATAAGGGATTAACCTTTTTATCGCATATAGAAAACATTACAGCCAAATCCGCTCAACTATTAGGCTTCGTTATTCGTAATAGCAAAGAGTTTTCATCTATTAAAGCAATGAAAGCAATATATTTTTCGTTAGTACGTTCAAAGCTTGAATACTGCAGCACTGTCTGGAATCCATCCCAAAAAAAATACATCGATTCTATAGAAAAAATACAACATAAGTTTCTCAAATTTCTTTATTTCAAAAAGCACGGCAGCTACCCAGTGAATCATTATGATCATCAACTTCTACTCGAAGAATTCGAGGTAACTACTCTGAGGGAGCGAAGAGAAATCTCTGACCTTACATTCCTTTACAAAGTCATACATGGTCTAATTGACTCACCAGAATTACTAGCCCTAGTTAATTTCAAGGTGCCACGAATTACTTCGAGATCGAACATCCCCTTTCACATCGATGCAACTAACTCCTACCACCATTTCCATAGTCCCCTGTTTCACATGTGCAGACAATTTAATAGGTTGGACGGTGTAGATATATATTCACCTTCACTAACCCAGTTTAAAAATATCTTATTTCAGCATATCTCGAATTAACCAACTTTTGTTAACAGATTAACTACTGTATCACACAAAATACTGTTATATACTCCAACTAGTGGATCTATGATCTGTTTGGATGTATTATATTAAATAAATAAATAAATAAATAAATAACCTTAGGCGTAGGCCGGTGAGTTATTCCGTTGGTGATTCGGTCTATGTAAAGAACCATGTGCTTTCTGATGCGACCAACTATTTCACTGCTTAGTTTGCACCAAATTATAAAGGTCCTCTTATCATTCAAAAGAAGCTCTCTTCAGTAAAATATGAAATAGTAGATGACAAAGGCAAATCTGGAGGTACTTGACATGAACAAGATTTCAAGTCTCGTCCACCTGATCCGAATTCAAAGGAGGAGGATTTCCTTGATCCACCGTTTATCCGTAACATATTTTAGTAGACAGTATTTTCGACAAGTTATCTCGTTGAGATTTACAGGTAAATCTCTCCGGGGTAGAGGGGGAGAGTTACACTTCGTTCTTGCCTTACGAACATACTGCTAGAAATCAAATCGAGATGGTTTTGTTTACGTACTTTCCTCTCAGATTTTTATTCGTTCATTCGTGTGTTAGTCATCAGTTGTCGTTGATATCTCCTACTTACAATCTCAAATTGTTCATACAGTTCATTGTCGTAAATCAGTTATCCTATGTAGCTCCTGAAAACAAAATAGTCTTTCGAGTTTCTATTAGACAAGGACTGTTGTCAGTGCTTACCGTGGTTCGCGAATCAGGTTTTGAATATTTATTCACAGTGTTGTTTTTGTGAAATGATGGCCAGTATTCTTCGATATGTTCGAGCGTTCGGATATTTTGAAGTTTCAACGATGAAGATTCCACTGTTGTAGTTCTCATTCGACTCATCAGATTGTTATCGTTGTTATGTTGTTCACATTATTGATCAATAATATTGAGCGAATACGTCACTGTCAGATTGTCGACTGTTGATAGATGATCGATACTTGCGAGCTGGTCTGCTTTCTTTTGAAGGACAATATCTTCTCGTCCTTTTTCGTACTTTAACAATGGTCAACACCTGTCATTGACAGTGGTTATTTTTTTTTGTCGCTATTTAATGACCTTGAAATTAATTGATTATGGAAGAACTAAGCCTAGCACGATATCTGAATCATTAAAAGTAGTGGCTTGTTGTTAAATCGAATGGTAGATGTAATAACCCTATTGT
Organism: Phaedon cochleariae; assembly: GCA_918026855.4. Classification (NCBI taxonomy): domain Eukaryota; kingdom Metazoa; phylum Arthropoda; class Insecta; order Coleoptera; family Chrysomelidae; genus Phaedon; species Phaedon cochleariae. The sequence continues at coordinate 27,209,525 of OU896714.1, read as the reverse complement.
TTATTTCTCGTTCGATGAAGTTGATCATCCATCGAAAATAAAAGAAGATTGCGTCATGGGTCGACGTAGTTTCGAGGTTTTGTCTGCGCATGTCTCCGTTTGGATATTGTGGTCGTGACTAAACGGCCTTAACCGCCGAAAAATGAATTTTCACGTAAACTAGATGTAAAATGATTTATATTCACTAATATCGGGAAAAGTTGGTGTTTTCTTGTTGAAACTACGATATTTCCTCATCTCTTTATGGTGGTGAAATACCATCTACAGTGTGTTCGCGGGAAAATCTTCCACCAACACTTTTTTGCGCTATGGAGCGTTTTGGAGAAAAAGACCGATTTTCCGGTCGGAGGATGGCCCATCATCTCGAGGAGACATCTCGCCATTTTTCTGCTGGAGGCGGTGCGATCCATTTCATGTCACAAGTGAGCCAGGAATTCAATTCCGCATTGTATATATTTTGATTTATTCTTTCTTCATTAGTGTTGGGATTATTTCGAATCGAATTTCCATTCAATGGGAACCAATTTTGGTGTTGGTTCCATACCTCAAATTAGAGGGATTTCAGGCTGAAAGCCACGAGGTCAACATCACCCTCTGAAGAACTCGAACTCCATCAGAGGTATGAGATTTCATTTTGATCATTTATCAAGTGGCCCAAAACATTTTTTCCATTTTGTCGTTTAGGGTTCTTATTTTCCCGGAATTATTTTCGAGACCTTGGACCTTCTCTTTCATCCACCACGTGACATCCACCTCAAGGGTTGCATTTATCAGTTATCACTCTTTCAACTGGTTAATTGGGGCTGCAGCCAATTCTTGCAAGCCCAATAGAAGAGCCTGCTGATGGTCCAGGAGCCCTGAGAATACCATCTGACTGTTCTGTGGCTGAGACCCAGACATCTCTGCAAGTCTACTCTGTATCTGTATCGTGCCTGTATCCTGCCTGTATCTTGGCGGTAACTCAACACCCTGTATATCAACGACGTGGCCGCCTACACCCTGTACTCGACAGCTAGACACCACTGATGAACATACTCGCCTGTCACCTACAATTTTGGTGAGTCTGTTCCATTTTACCTGTTCTGAACGTTAAAAACTACCTTGCTTATATTGGAAACCAACGTGCACTGCGGTATTGCTCCATTGCCTTGTCTATAATTCTGATAATATCACTTTTTTGCTATACACTGAGTATAATAAGAGATGTACTGGAGAGTTGATTTCTGACAGTCTCTTTTCCTAATTGTTTGTTTACCCTCATATTAGTACAAATTTCTAATGAAGTCTATATTTTTCGATATTTCTTGTTATCAAATCTACATTTCTTGATATTAAATCGATTTTCACCTTATGTAAATTGGCATTCAACGTACCCACCCCATTATCTTGCTGAACTACCAGTGTTTGGTTTCTACAGTATCAAACAATGCACTTTAAGCACTGTAGCAAAACTCTTGAGGTTCAGATTATCAAGTGAATCTCAGGCAAGTGAACAGCCAACTCAGCGGTGAAATCTCAACTCAATTATATCATTTATCACCCCCTGAAAATTGCAACGTTACAATGGCGCCCAACTCATTATTTCCAGAAGGATTATAGGGTGAATATGTAATAAGGGTATTTGGCTTTTCAATGATTTGAGTGCTGGTGTAATGAAGTGTTTTTGACCAGCTTCATTACTAGACTGGTTTTGATCAAAATCTAAGTACCTGAGCCTGATTCTAGTTGAATTTCACCTGTTCGAAAGCTCGAAACCTGAAAACCTGAGAGAGCTGAGTAATGCATTGATTCCTGACTTCCCACAGCTTTTCCTGATAGTAAAAGCTGATGAACATCATTACAACCCTAAAGACTTCAATATTTTTCAACCCTTTGCTTATGATATGAAATTTGATTGAATTATTTATCAGTTGAAATGATGAATGTTTAAATGCTCATAACTTTGTTGTTATTGAATATTTTCCAGCCAAATTCATTCAGTAGCATAAGCAAAGGTAGTAGATCCTGTTCCTGTGCCCATTTAGGGTGTAATATTATTTTTCCGCGTTTTGTGTTGGAGGTGCGCATGTGCTTTTCAAGGACAGATTTAGTGGCCATGGCCATGAACCATGACAAGGTGGGAGTTTTGACCAATGAGATTCCAGATTTACTTGTCCTTGTGCCAAGGCCAAAGCAGTGCATAAATACTGAAGACAGCCAAGGATTCGAGACTCTCTCTAAGCTCATCTCTACAAGTCTACACTACCTGATCTCCGTTGCTCTTCAAGCCCCTGATTCTCTAGCTGATCTTTCAGTGCTCTCATAGTTCATTCAAAACCAGTGTAAAATAGTATTGTATAGTGATTTCCTGTTACACATGTAAGTTTGTATATTTTTCACCAGTGTTATTCATCCTGTTTATAGCCTCATTTCATTCCTGTTGTTTTTCACACCGATACTCAACCGACCTGTGTAAAGAATCCAGAACTCTAAATTGAATAAACGGATTTCGTGATTGCATATTTCATATTTCCTTCTCTGTTGTCATTGTTTTCAGTTCCAAATAGTTCAATAATTTATTTAGTGATTTTCAATATTTTCATTTGTCAAAATTGCAGAATATTATTATTGACTGACGACTGACACTGACAAGGCAGTTAACAACTCTTCTTCTTCTTTTCCTTGAGCAATCCAGTCCTGTGCACCGGTGTCTCTGTGCTTTGTATCCCGTCAGGCGGTGTTCTATGTTTCATGAACTATTGACATTAATGGAAAAATATAATTAATTAACCTCACTAAAAATCCGATACTAGAAAATTAGAAAAATCGAAGGAAAAGGAAAGATAACTAGAAATTGAATCTGTTTAATTCGTTTAGAACTGTGTTTCCGATTCTCCAAGTAGAAATAATGTAATCGTTGAATAAATAATTTTCCAGACCTAACCTTGAAATATCAAAGACCTGAGAGATATTTCGCTTTGATTCCGGTAATTATCCAGACCAGAAATAGCAACCAGTATTCCAGGCTAGACCCAGGGTTTGTAATTAAAGCCTACACTCCCGTGGCTACTTATTGATTCCAGGTCGATTCGATACCATTGACCCCTGGATTATACTGTGGGTACCGAGGTAGGTATACCTCCTGTACCTTTCTCCACTGTTGCTACTGTGGGCCTCCTTCCCGACTAAGTTGGGAGGAGCAGGTGAAGTAAATCACCTTTATCAAAAATCTGGCGCTCGAGAATCCCCCCTGTCAAATACCAGAGTAGTCTCCTGTCCTGAACAGAGTGTCAAAGTAAGGGCCACAGAATAAAAAAGACTCTTTACAAATGGCGCCCGAGCAGGGACTTCTTGGTTATTGAATCAGAAAACAATTCAGTCCTTTTTACCAGAAAAGTTGCTTTTTTCCAGTCCTGCACAGTTTATTTCCTGAACTAGTATTTCATTGTTTGGAATCAGAATCACAATATTTTTCCTGAAAGTACCTGTATAATTTGTGTCCTGAGAGTTGAATCTATATTTGCACCTGATATTGTATAGAGAACATTTCCAGTTGAGTTGAGCTATAAATGAATTTAAAATCAGAATCCAGAAATCCAGAAAATATTTGTTGAGTCCAGATACTTTTTTTTTTGTTATGAGAGTCACTGAATTTTGAGACAGCAAGAGAGCCAAATCCGTTAATTTCCGAATACATTTCATCCCGACATTCCAGCTCATTAAACCAGTTGAATAAAATGTTAGGCCCTGATATTTTTGATGATAAATGTGAAGGTTGTGCGAACCTCCGAATATCCAGGAATCCAGGTCCAGAGAGCTACCGAGAGCACATATCAGGTTTGAACCCAAGAGTGAGTTGGGTATATGACCTGAACGAATCCGAATTGATAAGAGAATTAGAGATGTATGGTCTAAAAACTGAAGGTCCTGTGGAGATGCTACAAAACCGATTGATGTGGTTCCTGAGGGTGGAAGTTCCTGAAATAACAGCCCTCAGGCCTGAGAATCTTGTGAGGAAACCGCCTCCAGATTTACCAGATATTCCTGAACCACATGACCCTCCAGATAGTCCTGAACCAACTCCAGGTAGTCCAGAAACACATCTGGATGATCCTGAAATAACTCTAGAGAGTCCTGACATACCTCCTGATAGTCCTGAAATTCCTGTCCTGTGTTATTCTAGTGGATTGAACACCTATCACTGGAATTTGCAATTTGATGGAACAACAGATCCTGTAGATTTTCTGGAAAGACTAGAAGAGATGGGAAACGTGCAGAAAGTAGAACCAGACCAGCTCTTGGATGTATTACCTGACCTGTTAAAAGAAAGAGTTCTGTTATGGTACAGATGTAACAAAGTGAATTGGAATTCCTGGCCAGCCTTCAAGGTATGTTTCCAGGTAGCATACTTTCCGTTTCAATATCATGAACAGCTCCAGATTGATATCATCCAGAGGAAACAGACAGTGGAAGAACCAGCTAGAGATTATGTGATAGACATGCAGACACTACTCCGAAGACAAGGCACTCTTGATAAAGCACAAGAATTGACTTGGCTATACCGAAATTTACTGCCAGACTACCGCCTGTATATCAGAAAGACTGATTTCCAGGATGTACCATCACTTATCTCAAGAATTCTAGAATATGAGAGCCTGAGAAGTGAGATATATCAAACCTACCAGGGTTATCACTACCTGCCACCACCCTCACCTGTGTCATTTTGTCCAGAACCGATTAGGTATGAAGAACCTAGTTCCAGGACATTTACCCAGAAGAGAAGACAAAATATAGGACTTCGAAACAGTGAGACTGTTTGTTGGAGATGTGGACTGCGAGGTCACATGAGAAGTGCCTGCAGACACCAACCAAAAATATTTTGTTCCAGATGTGGCCAGAGGAATGTTTTATCCCGTGATTGTGTATGTCTCCCTCCAGACAATTCCGAGAATCCAGTACTCAGTGAGTTCCCCGAATATCCAGACAGTCCTGAAAATTCAATTTATCCAGAACATCCAGGGTATCCAGAGCATCCAGAAATTCCTGAAAGTAGGGATCCGGGATATTCAGCACATCCAGTGGGTGTAGAGAATCTAGATTATCCAGAACCATCATTTAATCTGTATATTCCAGAAATTCCAGATTTACATCATTTTTCAGAGAACCTCTATGTTACCGAAGATCATGTTGAACCAGCAGATGTGTGTAGAGCACGTATTCCAGATGATCCAGATGTTCCATATTTTCCAGAAAATCCAGATTTTCCAGATTATCCAGTCCAGTCAAGAAGTCCCGTTAATTTAGACAATCCGGGAAGTCAAGGAGATACAGATTGGAATGATTGGATAGAAAATTCAGATTCTCCAGAATATCCAGATTTTTCCAGAAATCCGAATTTCCTCCGTTCACCAGACTATCCTGTTGGTACAGGATGTACAGAAAGTCCAGAGTTTCCAGAAATTCCAGATTTTCCAGAAATTCCAGATTTTCCAGAAATTCCAGATTTTCCAGATATTCCAGTCCAGATGGAATTTAGGTTCTGTAATGATGTCCAGACTGTCAATGGAGTGACAGAAATTATTACAGAGACCGGTACTACTAATATAGGTTTGATGCAAAAGTGTTCCAGAAACAGAAATAGGAAATTAGGTCCGGACAATTTCCTATCGTCCCGTTATCCAGCATGGAAACAGAAAAAGGCATCCGCAGCTATGAATTCCGACGAGTCCTGTTTCCGGAATTCTAGTTTTGAAGCAGTCCGACCCGCCTCTGCTTCAAACTTGCCTAGTTCTGTCTCCCATTATTCCTACTTTGCAGAAGTACGGATTTGTTGGAAATGTGGAAATCCTGGCCATCAAAGGAAAAATTGCAAGTGGAAAGCAAATATTTTTCCAGAACACTTTGGTCCAGAGACGTCTGGATTTAGTCCAGTCCAGAAATCCAGACGTTTATGTAAATTGTAAGTATAGGAGTATATATTAAGTTTTTTGACTGTTTCAGATCCTGTTGTAAATAATCTGAATAGTGAGAAAAGATTCCAGATAGTGTATATAGATATGGTTTACAGTTAGGTCCTGCTATAGATATCCTGAGTGGATGTAAGGTGATTTCCAGATATTGTTTAGATATATGGATTGTATATATAGTATTCCAGTTTATAGTTGGTAATGTATATAGTGTATATTTTGGTGATGAATGAGTTAAAAAAAAAATAGAAGCTAGAGCTTCCATTTTTTTTTTTCCGCAAGTATGAGGGGTGTGTAATGAAGTGTTTTTGACCAGCTTCATTACTAGACTGGTTTTGATCAAAATCTAAGTACCTGAGCCTGATTCTAGTTGAATTTCACCTGTTCGAAAGCTCGAAACCTGAAAACCTGAGAGAGCTGAGTAATGCATTGATTCCTGACTTCCCACAGCTTTTCCTGATAGTAAAAGCTGATGAACATCATTACAACCCTAAAGACTTCAATATTTTTCAACCCTTTGCTTATGATATGAAATTTGATTGAATTATTTATCAGTTGAAATGATGAATGTTTAAATGCTCATAACTTTGTTGTTATTGAATATTTTCCAGCCAAATTCATTCAGTAGCATAAGCAAAGGTAGTAGATCCTGTTCCTGTGCCCATTTAGGGTGTAATATTATTTTTCCGCGTTTTGTGTTGGAGGTGCGCATGTGCTTTTCAAGGACAGATTTAGTGGCCATGGCCATGAACCATGACAAGGTGGGAGTTTTGACCAATGAGATTCCAGATTTACTTGTCCTTGTGCCAAGGCCAAAGCAGTGCATAAATACTGAAGACAGCCAAGGATTCGAGACTCTCTCTAAGCTCATCTCTACAAGTCTACACTACCTGATCTCCGTTGCTCTTCAAGCTCCTGATTCTCTAGCTGATCTTTCAGTGCTCTCATAGTTCATTCAAAACCAGTGTGAAATAGTATTGTATAGTGATTTCCTGTTACACATGTAAGTTTGTATATTTTTCACCAGTGTTATTCATCCTGTTTATAGCCTCATTTCATTCCTGTTGTTTTTCACACCGATACTCACCCGACCTGTGTAAAGAATCCAGAACTCTAAATTGAATAAACGGATTTTGTGATTGCATATTTCATATTTCCTTCTCTGTTGTCATTGTTTTCAGTTCCAAATAGTTCAATAATTTATTTAGTGATTTTCAATATTTCCATTTGTCAAAATTGCAGAATATTATTATTGACTGACGACTGACACTGACAAGGCAGTTAACAACTCTTCTTCTTCTTTTCCTTGAGCAATCCAGTCCTGTGCACCGGTGTCTCTGTGCTTTGTATCCCGTCAGGCGGTGTTCTATGTTTCATGAACTATTGACATTAATGGAAAAATATAATTAATTAACCTCACTAAAAATCCGATACTAGAAAATTAGAAAAATCGAAGGAAAAGGAAAGATAACTAGAAATTGAATCTGTTTAATTCGTTTAGAACTGTGTTTCCGATTCTCCAAGTAGAAATAATGTAATCGTTGAATAAATAATTTTCCAGACCTAACCTTAAAATATCAAAGACCTGAGAGATATTTTGCTTTGATTCCGGTAATTATCCAGACCAGAAATAGCAACCAGTATTCCAGGCTAGACCCAGGGTTTGTAATTAAAGCCTACACTCCCGTGGCTACTTATTGATTCCAGGTCGATTCGATACCATTGACCCCTGGATTATACTGTGGGTACCGAGGTAGGTATACCTCCTGTACCTTTCTCCACTGTTGCTACTGTGGGCCTCCTTCCCGACTAAGTTGGGAGGAGCAGGTGAAGTAAATCACCTTTATCAAAAATCTGGCGCTCGAGAATCCCCCCTGTCAAATACCAGAGTAGTCTCCTGTCCTGAACAGAGTGTCAAAGTAAGGGCCACAGAATAAAAAAGACTCTTTACACTGGTAGTTTCATATATAAGTATATTTTTTTCAAGTGAAAAAACAAGTTGCATTCTATGTTGGATTGTGAAATAATCAGATCACTTCTGCTCTAAATAACATCCAATGAATAGGAATTGTTTTGTTAGTTTTTGACTTATCAGAATTGATGATGTAATTAAGTGTCAGAATAAATATATTATACTTGTCATCATCGAAAAGGAATTCTCAAAAAAACTGTGTACTTCAGCAGATTTACTAGAGGTTATGAGCATAGGTGAACGCTGAAGTAAAATGAGTCAAACAAGTTATAGAATAGAGCCACTAAGAAGTGACAATTATGATACCTGGGAACTACAGGCGCAAGCAGTATTAACACGAGCTGGATTATGGGACTATGTTTCAGGTAGAAATAAAAGACCTAATGATGATGCTAGTGAAGAGTGGGAAAAAGGTGATTTGAATGCAAAATCGGAACTTATACTGATCATTTCACCTAGTGAGTTGAAACAAATCAAAAATTGCCTCACGTCCAAAGACATATGAGACAGTTTACAAAAAATTTACCAAAATAAAGGTCCTGCTCGAAAGGCTACACTACTGAAACACCTTATTCAACATAGAATGAAAGGAAACGATGATGTGAGAGAGCATTTAAACACATTTTCTGATACAGTGGACAAGCTATCTGAAATGGATATCAAAATAAATAATGATCTACTAAGTGTCATGATGCTCTACTCTCTTCCACAATCGTTCGAGAATTTCCGGATTGCAATAAAGTCCTGTGATGAGTTACTCCCTCCAGAAGACTCGAAAATAAAAATTCAAGAAGAAAGTGAAGCAAGAACCAAGAGTCATCCAGGTAGCAGCAGCAACAAAGGTGCATATTATGGAAGAAATATAAATCAGTATCACAAAAGATACAATAACACTAACCAATTTCAAACAAATAGGGGGGGATTCTCGAGCGCCAGATTTTTGATGAAGGTGATTCACTTCACCTGCTCCTCCCAACTTAGTAGGGAAGGAGGCCCACAGTAGCAACAGTGGAGAAAGGTACAGGAGGTATACCTACTTCGGTACCCACAGTATAATCCAGGGGTCAATGGTATTGAATCGACCTGGAATCAATAAGTAGACAAGGTAGTGTAGGCTTCAATTACAAACCCTGGGTCTAGCCTGGAATACTGTTTGCTATTTCTGGTCTGGATAATAACAGGAATCAAAGCAAAATATGTCTCCGGTCTTTGGGATTTCAAGGTTAGGTCTGGAAGATTATTTACTCAACTATTTCATCATTTCGACCTGGAGAATCGAAAACACAGTTCTAAACGAATTAAACAGATTCAATTTCTATTTATCTTTTCTTTTCCTTCGATTATTTTGATTTTCTAATATCGGATTTTTAGTGAGGTTAATTAATTATATTTTTCCATTAATGTAGTTCATGAAACATAGAACACCGCCTGACGGAATACAAAGCACAGAGACACCGGTGCACAGGACTGGATTTCTCAAGGAAAAGAAGAAGGAGAGTTGTTAACGGGCTTGTCAGTGTCAGTCGTCAGTCAATAATAATATTCTGCAATTTTGACAAATGAAAATATTGAAAATCACTAAATAAATTATTGAACTATTTGGAACTGGAAACAATGACAACAGAGAAGAAAATATGAAATATGCAATCACAAAATCCGTTTATTCAATTCAGAGTTCTGGATTCTTTACACAGGTCGGGTGAGTATGGGTGTGAAGAACAACAGGAATGAAATGAGGCTATAAACAGGATGAATGACACTGGTAAAAAATATACAAACTTACATGTGTAACAGGAAATCACAATACAATACTATTTTACACTGGTTTTGAATGAACTATGAGAGCACCAAAAGATCAGCAAGAGAATCCGGTGCTTGAAGAGCAGGTCGAGCAGGTAGTGTAGACTTGTGGAGAAGAGCTTAGCGAGTGCCACGAATCCTTGGCTGTCTTCAGTATATATGCACTGCTTTGGCCTTGGCACAAGGACGAGTGAATCTGGAATCTCATTGGTCAAAACTCCCACCTTGTCATGGCTCATGGCCATGGCCACTAAATCTGTCCTTGAAAAGCACATGCGCACCTCCAACACAAAACGCGGAAAAAATAATATTACACCCCAAATGGGCACAGAAACAGGATCTACTACCTTTGCTTATGCTACTGAATGAATTTGGCTGGAAAATATTCAATAACAACGAAGTTATGAGCAGTCAAACATCAAGCATTTCAACAGATAGATAATTCAATCAAATTTCATATCATAAGCAGAGGGTTGAAAAATATGGAAGTCTTTAGGGTTGTAATGATATTCATGAGATTTTACTATCAGGAAAAGCTTTGTGAAGTCAGGAATCAATGCATTACTCAGCTCTCTCCGGTTTTCAGGTTTCGAGCTTTCGAACAGGTGAAATTCAACTAGAATCAGGCTCAGGTACTTAGATTTCGATCAAAACCAGTTTAGTAATGAAGCTGGTCAAGAACACTTCATTACAGTATTATATGGAAAATGATAACGAGAAAGAAACTTCATATATCTCAACTGAAATGATGATTTGGCATGAAAAGCTCGGAAATATAAATGAAGCTGATCTGGGATCTGCAATAGAAAATAATGTAATGAATGGATTAGAATTGAATTCGAAAGAAAAATTGGGTACTTGCGAAACCTGCACCCTCAGAAACCTATCGTTGCCATATTGCAACAATTTTTTGAACTCTTTAATGCGGCAACCAAAAATACGCAGCATTGTACTACTGGTTTCCGATGTCACAAAATAGTAGTAGGGATACTAGTTGAGTGATTTGTATGTTTACATCTAATTTCAGTCGAACTATTATTCAGTTAGCAGGTGTATTTCTTACCGTGTACATTGTTTTCGTCGAAAAATGGACATACAATGGGCGTAAGTGTGATATTTTTTCCAAATAGAATGATTCAATACTCATATCGTTATAGTTGGCTACAAGAAGGTTCAGCCAACGTGTCATATACATGGATTCGAAAACAAATGCATATTTTGAATTTCACTTTTTTTTGTTTAGCTGTTGCCGTATGGCAACGATAGGTTCTTCAACTGCTTTCACAACCCAATATTTCTTTCAGACGAGGATTCGATCTTCAGCAAGCCCTAGCTATATGTTAGAGAAAAATGATGATGATTTTACTGCACCAGGCGTCAGGGAAACATTCATCACTCCCCCAGATTCTGCAGATCTTACTGATGAGGACTCTGCCGATGAAGATGAAAGTGGTTTAATAGACAATTTAGGTAGAAATCAGTTATCAGCACCAGCAGAAGTTGTTCTGGAAAATAATCAACGGATATCTGGAGAACCTTTGTACAATATGGAAGATGAAGAGGTTCAAACGCGCCACAAGAGACCCAAACTCAATTTCAAATGGATTGTTGGAGACCTAGTTACAAATAAACCTGGGCAATCGAAACCAAACTATTCCCAGTTTCAAAACAAGACTGTTGTTGAAGTTTTCGAAATGTTTCTGGATGATGCTATCATAAATCTCCTTGTTGAAGAATCAAATAAATATGCTGGATTCATAAATTGCCCGCCTCCTAATATAACTACATATGAGATAAGGTGCTTCATTGGCATTCTTTTTCTTACTGGTTATGTTGTTTCACCAGGAAAAAGGTTCTATTGGGATACGGGTAACGACATGCACAATGAATTAATGTCTAAGGCTATGCGCAGAGATAGATTTATACAGATAATGAGATTTTTACAGATAATACAGATAATACCAATCTTGATAAGAAAGATGAAATGTGTAAACTTCGACCATTTATTGACATGTTGAAAGTGAATTTCATGAAGTATTTTGTACCTGTTGAACATTTGAATTATGATGAAGCAATGGTGAAATATTATGGCCGTCATTCTTGTAAACAGTACATAAAAGGAAAACCAATTCGATTTGGTTATAAGGTATGGTGCCTCAATACTGATTTTGGCTACTTGGTGAATATGGAGGTCTATCAAGGAAGTAGCCCAGATAAAAATGAACTTTATAGCGCTCAATACGGAGCATGTGCAGCTCCATTACTGAAAATGTTAGACGAATTACCGAACCAGACATATCGGCACAATATCTATTTCGATAATCTTTTCACTGGATTTCCTTTACTCACCCATCTCAGAGAACGAGGTTATGGAACAACAGGAACGATGAGAGAAAACCGATTGCCCAAATCTTGCACTATAACTGACAAAAAGCTAACTAAGGAGAAGATAAGGGGAGCACATGAATCCAAGATTTGTGCTGTAAATGGAGTCTTGGAGTCGTTGGAACGACAATGCTGTGGTAACTATGGCTTCTACTATCCATGGTATTCATCCGCTTAGTCAAGTCAGGAGATACTCACAATCAGAGAAAAAAATTGTTCAAATCCCCAGACCATACTCAGTTACTGAAAACAATAAACATATGGGTAGAACAGACAGGTTGGATCAAGATATAGCCCAATACCGGATCTCCATAAGGGGCAAAAAGTGGTACTGGTCTATTTTTACCTGGTTCTTGGATGCTGCACTACACAATTCGTGGATCATCTATGAACAAGCAGGAAGTAAACTCACTAAGCGTGAGTTTCGACGTGAATTAGTACTCGCATATCTGACTCGTTGTAAAAATCCACCCAAAGGACTTGGACGAACATCCTTATCCAGGAATAGTATTTCTAATAGGGTTTCGGACGATGTGCGCTATGATCGTATGGATCACATAGTGATAGCTGTACCTAATAATAAACGTTGGAGATGTGCAGGTGAAGGTTGCAGTTCAATTGTCAGAACAAGTTGTAAAAAATGTAACGTGGGACTTTGCATACAATGTTTCGAAATTTTTCATTCAGTTACTTCTTAGACGAGTAACTATGGTTTCTCAGGAAACATGTTTTGTATCCTGAACTATTCCCGAATAAACTTTCGTTCAAGTTCATGTTGATATTACTTGTACCCTTGAAGCCTAGCGTTGCCATATGGCTGTAGCGTTTAGATTTTCTGAATATAGTTTTGGTTTTGATTTTCATACAGGTCTTGGAAATATTCAGGTAAATAAATCATCAATTATGTACATATTCACAGAGAACACTCAGTCAGATAAATGATGCAAATACCTGGTATAGTTAACACTTTTAATTGCAGTTGATTCATATCACACACCTTTTATTTTGGAAATTTATCATCAAGCATCCTCTCTGATATCAGTACACCTGTAGGATGTGATGATCCAAGCTGAGGCTTCTTTTTCTGATCCAAATAAACAGGTTCTGATATTGAAAGGGGTCAATGCCGAAAGACAGGTTGATAAGTGAAAGTTCTTTTAGCCTGAAATCAAAAGGTTAATTAGTTTTTTGGGGACTTATAAGAAAACAATCGCTTACCTGTAGTGTTCTCCAACTAGGATGAATGTATTTGCTTGACTATTTCAGGGATCATTAGGTTGACTGTTCCCTTAGGACGTGTCCCTTTTGAAGAAGAGGTTTATTAATTTTCTAGGATTTTCATTGTTGTTAAGAATGAGCTCACTTGACACCTTTGACATTTTTGATGTTTTTTCTCCAGGACGTCATTGTCAGTTTGACACACTTCACAGTCGCATGTCTTGTCAGCAATTGTTACTGCCGCTGGCTTGGACGACTAGAGAGGATGGCTCATGACAGTGTTTCGTCGACGAGTTTTGAAACAGCCCGTGGTTCGTCGAAGAGTTTTTCAAACAGCCATTGGTTTAACCCATGTGAAAAATAATTTCTCCTGTGTGTGACCTTCTACGTATTGTGTTGGCAAAAATGGTACCAGGGATTTTTGGATGAAGTTAGGGAAAAACGAGGGGTTTTGGAGTTGGAGAAACTTCCGGCCTTGTGGCTTTTTCTCAGCGGCCATGATAGAAGAAGGCTGAAGGTTTTGTTGGTCCGGCAGTAAGCACTATAAATTTGGCTTTTTAGTCAAACCCATTTTGGGGATTTGTATTTTCGAGTGTTTTACAAGCTCAATAGCCAAGTCATTTTTGTGTAATCATTGAGAGATTGTCCGTTGCCACCTGAGAGCCCTACAGCATGGCCCCCCAATTTTTTGGTGCTGGTTCGACCCTTCGCAGAAGGTGAGCAGTTTAAACTGGCATGATTTTATTTTCTGGATTGGTATGTCTCGCCATTCTGGCTGTATTTTTTCTTTTTGTGATCCACGTGGTAGGAGATGTACAGGATGTTAAGTGAGCCTATTTTTTTCAATAGGGTCGTAGGAGACCATACTACTCGGTATATGATCGTAGGGTCGTGAAACGACCGGATGGAGGCTGTTTGTGTCTCTAGTTTTCATTGAGGACACAACCTTTCCCTCGTCAAGATCTCCCATAGGACGATCTTACCATCTTGTTCGGGGATTTTGACCAGTGGAGACCAGGAGTACTCTGGACTCCAGGCGCAGCACCGTATGCTGAGCTGCTCAGCTGTACTTCGTTGTAACGCCAGGAGGAATTCCAGGAGGAGAGACAGCGGAGCTTAGCCCACCAGTTCAGCGGAGGGCCACCTTTTCGTTTGTGTTCGTCGCAGTGACCTATGCTGCTCACCTTTGCACCCAGTGGACTGTGATCGGGGTGATCTGAATCACTGGAGAGGACCACGCCAGGTTTTTATGAAAAACTGAATTTTTCACCTGTTTTCATGTTTAGTTTTTTATAAATTTCATCATTCACCATCATATGAGAATGAAGGCTTTTGTGAAGCTTTCCCATGGTACCATGTGACAGCGGTTGTCATTTTTCATATTTCTTTTTACACCATATCAAACTGAATTTTTATACTATCCCGTGTTACTGTTGGATTATGATGATTTCTTGTCTCATTTCTTATTTGAGTTTTGAGTAATTATCTTAGTATATTAATTCATTTTACATAGCATTTCAGACCTTGTAACTTTTATACTATCCCGTTTTACTGGTGGATCATGATGATTTCTTGTCTCATTTCTTATTTGAGTATTGAGTAATTATCTTAGTGTATTAATTGCAAGTTCTAAGGCCTCTGCAGCGATTGACATGTGCCTTGTCCATTTGGGTGTAATAAATAGGTTTTGAAGATATTTTTGGTTTCATTCATGTACTTGTCTGTCCCAGCAATCTAAGAGAATTTTTTATACATATTTAGGTGTAAATATTTGGCTTTCTCAGTTTCCCAAGTATTATCAACTTTTCAAATAAATTGAGTGGCGCCCTTAAAAAAAAACTTGAATTGATGGGCATTTAATTCTAACGCGAATTCACTTATCTGTTCTCCGATGAAAAGCTGCCGTCTGCATACATGTAACTTATTTTCTTATATTCTGTAGTAATTATTTGGAGGTTGAGAAAAGTAGGCTACATGGCAACGTCTCTAAACTTTTTTTCTAGGTGTAGAGTTTGCTCTATATTGCATTTTTTTCAATATATGAGGTCCTTGTGTACTGTTTATTCCAGAATAATTGATATTTCCAAAAATAATTAATTCAGGCTTTGGAGGGTTAAAGGAGAAATGACAAGATTACCATTTCCTCAAAGAGAACATGAAGCTGAATCTCTGTTGGAAGTAGTTCATTCTGATGTTTGGGGTCCATTAAAAATAAAATCTCATGGTGGTTCCCAGTATTTTGTCACATTCACAGATGAACATTCAAGATATTGCAAAATTTTCCTTCTTAAACATAAAAATGAAGTTCTATAATGTTTCAAAACATACAAATATGAAGTGGAAAATGAACATGACACAAAAATGAAATACCTACAGAGTGATAATGAAAAAGCTGAGTACTGTAATACAGAATTTGACAGATTTTTGAGGGAATCCGGAATCAAAAGAAGACTTTCCTGTACCAACACGCCCCAGCAAAATGGCATATCTGAACGAAAAAACAGATCGCTATTAAATAAAGCGAGGTGTCTGATGATTGGGGCAAAATTATCATTTATATTTCGGGCCGAAGCTATCAACACAGCTAATCACTTGATCAATAGGTCTCCATCTAGAATATGAGATGGCAAAACACCATTAGAAAAATGGGTACATCATGTCCCATCAATTAGACATCTCCATGTTCTTGGAACAAAGGCATTTGTTCTCAATAAGAAGCCGAATAAAGGGAAATTTTCAGCAATAGCTGAAGAAGAAATATTTATGGGTTATTCCGAAACATCAATAGCATATCAAATTTGGATGCAAAATCGAAGAGAAATAGTTATCTCGAGAGATGTTGAAGTTATTGATGATAAATCAATGATGTGGAAGAAACCTATGATATATTTGAATATGAAATAAATGAAAAACAAGACAAAAGTCAAACACATTCTGCAACAAATGAAAACTCAAATTAAGAGATTGATATTTCAATTGAAAATCAACTTGAAGATAAAAATCGATACGAGAATCCTGAAAATGAAAATCAATCTGATAATCAACATGAAGAAAACCAACAAGAAATAAAAAATGATCCAGATGAAGAAGTAATACAGACACATGAAAGAACCGGAAACACAAACAGAGAAGACAACATTACAGAAACAGAACATTTTCAAGAGCTAATTGGACATGGAAGTAGACCAAAAAGAAATATACAAAAACCAAAGTGGGCTGAAGATTATGTGTCATATTTCATTGGAGAATAAGACGCAGGAGAAGAAACCAAAAATGAACAATGGAATGAAGCTATAAAAAATAAAATGAAAGCTCACATAAAAAATTGGACGTGGATAATAACTGATAAGGAGTCAGGCAAAAATATTGTAACAAATAAAATACTTTTGAAAGAAAAATTCTATGCAGATGGCAGCTTAGAAAGAAGGAAAGCAAAATTAGTAGCTAGAGGTTTCACTCAACATCAAGGAGTTGATTATAACGAAACTTTTGCACCAGTGGCTGAACTAAGTTCCATCAGATTGCTGTTAGCTTTAGCAGCAGAAGGAAATCTACAATTGAATCAGATTGACATAACAACCGCATTTCTGAATGGTGAGATTGAAGAAGAAATCAACATGGAAATACCGAATAATTTCGAAAAATATCTACAAGAAATAATTTTTTAAGAAAGTACAAACAACGAAGGAATTTATCTGAAAGCTACAAGAATGTTAGAAGACCTTAGAAAAAAATCAAAAGAAAAAGAATGTCAACTGAAAAGAGCTCTTTATGGACTGAAACAAGCAGGAAGACAATGGTTCCAAAAACTAGACACAAAATTGATCGAAATGGGATTCAAATCATCAGAGGCTGATCCCTGTATCTACATATACAGCAAAGGGATAGAACAGGCCATTCTTGCAGTATATGTGGATGATCTGATCATAGCCACATCATGCGATACAGTATTAATGCAAATGAAACAAAAAATCATGAAAAGTTTTGACATGCGATATTTAGGCACTTTATATTACTGCTTGGGAATGGAATTCAAAAAAAAAATTGGATCATAACAATTAATCAAAAAAAATATATCACGGATTTATTAAATAAATTTGAAATGCAAGACTGTGAAAGCATAAAAAGCCCCATGGAAGAAAACTTGAAATTGAAGAAAGGAAATCCAGAAAAAATGCCTAATGTGCCGTACCAGAATTTGATTGGATCACTTATGTATCTATCAGTTGCAACTCGACCAGACATATCTTATGCAATAAGTTACCTTAGCCAATACAACAACTGTTATGATCAAGAACATTGGGTTGCAGCTAAACGTGCACTGCAGTATTAACGAGGAACTGAAAATGTGGAACTTGAATTCAGAAAAACAGGAAGAGAAATAACAGGATATGCAGATGCTGATTGGGGATCTTGTACAATTGACTGAAGATCTTACACTGGCTATTGTTTAATGTTTGCCAACGCATCTGTCAGTTGGGAATCACGTAAGCAGCGAACTGTTGCACTATCAACGGCTAAAGCGGAGTATATGTCGCTCACAGAAGCATCAAAAGAAGCCATACATTTGAAAAATTTTATCAATGATATGAGATACACTCAAGACAAAATTTTGGTCTATAATGACAATCAAGCAGCGCAAAAATTGGTTCCTAACCCCATGATAAACTCAAAGTCAAAGCATATCAGAGACCTTGTATAGGCAGAGGAGAAATTGAAATTGCCTACAAAAAGACAGACGATATGATTGCTGATATATTGACAAAATCAGTCAATGGAAATCGTCACACCTTTTTATCAAGAGGTCTTGGACTTCAGTTGAGCAGTTCGTGAGGGGCAGTGTTGGATTGTGAAATAATCAGATCACTCCTGCTCTGAATAACATCCTGTGAATAGGAATTGTTTTGTTGGTTTTTGACTCATTAGAATTAATGATGTAATCAAGTGTCAGGATAAATATATTATACTTGTCATCATCAAAAAGTAGTTCTCAAAAGAACTGTGTACTTCTGCCGATTTACTAGACTTTAGCTTGCATTTCGGTACATCTCTTTATAAGTAATATTGATCTGGTACGATTGCAGATGGAGATTTTTCTTCTGTTCCTTATATATAGATATTACAGGTTACAGGGTGTTCACAATCTCACTTAAAATTGGTTTTTGTCTTGTTATGGTACAACTCGAATTTCGTCGAAGGCAGACTGTGATAATAAAATTGTTTTATTTTCTAGTTTATTCAAATATCGATTATGTCAAATAATATTCGATTGAACATTCATATTGGGATATAGTTACTTTTCTTGGTGATCCAACGTGAATGTTTTTGTTTTCATATTTCCAATTTCATGATCAATCCAATCGGAATAAGAGTAATTCCTGAAATTTTTAGTTCCATTTGTTTTGATTTTCTAATCACTACCTCATTGCTGTCTATTGACGAAAGTTTTGTTCAATCATTGAATTATCCAATTATACAGGGTATATTCTGCAGGATTTTTTTTTTCTGAAATTTCATATTTTTGATCATACAGGGTGGGCAATGTTGGGTGATATATATGTATATTGCCAAATATGAATGAAATATGGTCTTGAATCATATCAGCATTATATAGGGTGATTCTGATGATTCAAAATTGATGATTTTGGAAAAAAAAATTTTTTTGACTTTCCTTATACAAGACACGGAATGAAATGCTTATATGAATAATGTATAGTAATGATTCATGTTTCACCTCTAGACCTAGTGAGGAATATCGAGTGAGTTTCATTAATGGTAAAATGCTACCATATTTACAGATGTCTGTTGCGGGCAAGGGTGTGTACTCGTTGAATACACTAATCCCTATGGGTCGTGGAATTGAGGAAGAAAATCAGAGTGCACAGGAATATGGAGCTTCCATGGTTAGACCTAGGTATTCCGTAGAGCCTGGATTAGAGTACCAGCAAACTTCGACTCCTAGCGTTTCTGCAGTCGGCGTTCCTGTTCTGAACTCCCAGAATACTAACTTTGCTAGAATCCCAGCTGAATTTAACTTGATGAACGTTCCCTCTACTTGTCCATCAGTTCAATTTCAAAATTTCAATTATGGAATGAATTCCTGCTTGCCTGTACCTTCTGACTCGGTAAATCATCCGCAGCCTGTTAGTACTCCGAACCATTCATATCAGCCTGGTGAACCTGGATATGTTCCTATTCAAGTTCCTCTGGTAAATGTTGGAGCTGCTCCCAATAATACGTATCATTCTGATGTGATCCCAGAACAACGAGATATGCCTAGCCATGCCTTACCGATTCACAGTAGAACTACTCTCATTAATCCTACTAGTCGCCCTCAGCCGACTTCAGGACCTTCACAGATTTATTTCAGGCCCAACTTGCTGAAACTGTGGTCATGATGGTCATGTGCGTAGAAGTACCCAACCTCACAGAATGTACTGTTTCAAATGTGGTGAACCTGAGGTAACAGTGAAATCATGTCCCAACTGTTCGTGAAACGCCCGACCGAGCAGTTAGATAGTCGCCTAACGTCGTGCTCTGGAGCGCGTGAAACTATAACATTTCATATCACTAACGGTTATCAGATCATGCATTCATGTTTTTCAATAATTAACGAGTCACAGCATAACCATTCAGTCTCCAGTTGTGGAAGCCAGCAGACGCGAACCAACTCAGCCTGGGCTCCTGCCAATATCATCACCACCAATAATTATCGTTTTATTTTTGTTCTTGTGTCCAAATACTACAATCAATAACAGTAAGTACTTTTTGTTTTTATTCAAGTTTTCATTCCTATTTCCATATATTATAGACCTTTTCTATTATATTCGAAGTTTTTTTAAAATTATTTAGCCAAGTGTCACCGATTATTCCGAAATTAGCCCTTTTTTTCATTCCATTTTGAGTTTTATCGTGAATAAATCATCCAAGTAGTAATTTGTTATGCTCTATCCTTTATTATCTGCATTTTCCATGTCATCTTGAGTTTTTAGGATCAATTCATTCGAGTGTTTAGGGCTCAATCCCGAATTACTTCTCTTTGCATTTTATTTTATTAGGATGTTGATGTTTTTTTTCTTCTTCTTCTTTTCACAAGATGGATCTCACAAAATTGAATGATGCACCACTGATTGAGGACAGAAAGCCCATCAAGAAGCTCACCGAACTGCCAGAAGGACAACCCCAACCAATCAAGTCAGCCAAAGTTGTTCATTCCAAATTTGGGAAGGCAGTTTTGTTGGAGTTGGAGGAGGCAGTCATATTTCTACCAAATAGGGTCACAGCCCTATATTCACCGCACATAGAAGTGTTCTTGAGGGGAAAATACTCTCTGGTGTTCCGAGGGGAAGTTCAAACTGGAAAGACCAATCCAGCAGCGTCGTTCGAAATTGTAGAGAACTAAAAAAAGTGAGTTGTTTTTTCATTTTATTTTTGTGATATTTTGAGAGATGAATATCGCAAAAAAATCTGATAATTTGGTGAGGGTTATTTGGAAATTGGGAAAAATTTTGTTCGACAACTCCACTAGTAGAGATGAAAACATTTTGTTGAATCTTTTGAGGACATATATAAGATTATGTAACAAGGAATTTCGCAAGAATGATTCGTCCATAGGGGTATTGAGGCAGTTTCAAACAAATATGGGCCATTTCAAACATTTTCGGAATATCATCCAAAATAGACATCGTGGTATAGGGGTTGGAGGTTAGGAACCTAAATTAAAAAATAAAGTGCAGTGGAGAAATGTAACATCAGGTTTTTCGAGTAGAATCAGAACAGGAATCATTATAAATCTGGTGCACAAGGACTTGGCGTAATTTTTCGTAGATGCATTCATCCTATTCAAGATTAAAATCAAAAAGATATTGAAAGAATTTTCTATGATCAAAGTCAACGCGTATTTTTGTGGAGGATTTGTCAAAAAATCAAACAAAGATGAAGAAATCACAGATTTGAAATACTTCAATACTAAGAATGAAATTGTGGACGTATCGACGAATTTACAGCGATGGTTTTGTGATAATGTTCGTGACAACATTTTCAATAAACTAAGTGAATTTCAAGGACGTGACTCTGGATGGGCTTTGCGTAAAATAGTATCGATGGAAATAAATATTACTAAATTTGAAATGGGAAATGGCCCATCCTTTATTAAACTACCAGAAAAAATTCCCAAAAAGAGAGCATGCTTAAATATAGAGAATACAGACAGAATAAAGAGCTCACTTCTTGAAATCCATTTTACACGACAGTTCTAAAAACAGAATATCTAGATGCACCTATGGCTTTTAGCCAAATTCCAAAATTTAAAAAAAACAATGAAATTTCTGTGAACGTATACACATTAGAGTTGAATATAGTGAAGGAACTATCATTCTATACTGTTGCACCAGCCAAGCTTACAAAAATAAACTGGATAAACATGTCAATCTATTGCTTATACAAAATAAGTACTTTCCAGAAATCAATGATCATGATGCCCTTCCGATTGATGAAAATGATTCTGACATCAAATACCATTATTGTCTGATCCAAGATTTATCTCGATTATTATCGAATCCACTCAATAAACATGATAGTAAGAAATTTATATGCGATAGATGCATGAATTATTTCCATAGTGAGGAAAAATTGAAAGATCATGAGGTGCTTTGTTCTCAATTGAATCAATGTAAAATCTCTTTTCCAAAATACGATCACATAGAATTCAAAAATTTCACATATAAACAGACTGCTCCTTCCGTTATTTATGCCGACTTTGAATGTCAATTGGAGAATATTGATGATATGGTTTCATCCAAAACTGTCAAATACCGAAAACATGTTGCATACAGCGCAGGGTGTTATTTGGAATGAGCATATGATGACTCTCTGTCCCTCTTTAGCAGCCATCGGAGGACCGATGACTGACTGTCCTCCTCGGGACAAGTGTGGGGCTTCAGTTTCTCATGTTTGCGAGAAGTCATTCACAGAGAAAGACACTATCGTACCTTACCATGACCATTTCACAGGGGCGTTCATGGGGTGGGCACATCAAGCCCCATGCAATGTAAATTTTCGAAAATTTTTGTGGTGCCTATCGTGTTTCACAATCTGACCGGATATGACTCACATTTCATGATTAGACAGTTGAGCAAAAAGGGTCGCATCAGTATACTTCCAATCAACAGAGAAGAGTACATTTCGTTCACTTTATATGACGAAGACACATACATTAAATTTCGATTTATTGACTCTTTTCGCTTCATGGGAACATATCTATACAAATCATCCTCGATAATGGACCGAAAAGACTTGAAAATCAAGAAAAATGAGTTTAATTATTTGAATGACGAAACATTCAGCCTTCCCACCAAGAAGGGCGTCTTTCCCTACGATAACATCGATTGCTTGGAAAAATTGAATGACACTAAACTACCACCTAGAGAATCTTTTTACAATAAATTGAATGACCAACACATTTCCGATGAGCAGTACGCCCATGCTCAAAATGTATGGTCAGCTTTCAAAATTTCAGACTTGGGAACATATTCAGACATTTATTTGAAGACTGATGTATTATTGTTGGCCGATGTGTTTGAAAATTTTCGGAAGAAATGTTTTGCGTCCCATGGATTAGATCCAGCATAGTACTATACCATGCCTGGATATACCTGGGACGCAATGTTGAATTGCACCAAATGCAAACTTGAATTACTGAATGATGTTGATAAAATTATGTTCATTGAAAAGGCAGAGGTGGAATCTCAGTTTGCAGCAGCCGGTACCCAGAGGCCAACGATCTACATATGTCTGATTTTGATCCGAAAGACCCATCAAAATATCTCATGTACTTGGACGTCAATAATCTATATGGATGGGCAATGTCTGAATATTTAACGTTCGGAGGTTTTTCTTGGATGGATGACGTTGAAAATTTTGATGTTATGGCTATCGTAGAAAACGCTCCCGAAGGATATATGTTGCAAGTGGACATGGAATATCCCCGCGAGTTACACAACCAACATAAAGACTTTCCATTCGCTGCCGAACATCGCATACCACCCGGCTCAAAATTATCAAAATTGATGACGACACTTTACAACAAAAAAGACTACATTTTACATTACAGAACTTTGAAACAATGTTCATCTAACGGTCTGAAACTAACGAAAATCCACAAAATCTTGAAATTCCATCAGTCTCTATGGCTGCGGTCCTACATTGAGCTAAACACTCATTTGAGGACTGCAGCCACAAATGCTTTTGAAAAAAACTCATACAAACTAATGAATAACGCTGTTTTCGGAAAGACCATGGAAAACATTAGAAAACATAGATCAGTGAAACTCGTGAGGTCGTGGGAGGGACGCTACGGAGCCAAAAATCCCATTGCAATTCCGCAATTCCGTAGCCGAACAATTTCCGAGGAAAATTTGATGGCTGTAGAATTACAGCAAGTTGAAGTCATCTTCAATAAACCCCTGTATGTAGGCATGATATTTTGGATTTGTCGAAAATGTGCATGTACAACTTCCATTATGACTATATCCTCTCAAAAATGACCATTGAGAACTGCAAATTGCTGTACATGGATACTGATAGTTCTATATACAGGCTGATTTTAAAATAAGTGCATATATTTTAAACACTAAGAAAGCTTGAGGTATACTACCGAATAGCACTATTTAAAATATTATTAGGATCAAAATAGATTTGGGGCAAAATACCCTTTTTCCGCCCAGATTTCTACTTCTGTCACAACTATCGTTTGCGATCCGCAGTCGACCGTGATGAACGAAGCGACGTTGCCACTCTACATGAAAATTAGGAGATATTAAATAAAATGTATTATCGAGAAAATGTACATGGGGAAGGAGTTGACCCTGGTCTTGAATTTCAGAAAGATAATACAAAAACTTCAAAATGGACTCACCCAAGATTTCTACACATAAGCTCGAATAGCGTATAACTTAACACCTCACGGTTGGAAGTTATTTTACTGAAAAATCCTTTAGACCCTTCCTTCCACCTCCTTGCATCGCTACAATTTCGTGGTCTCATGGGCCCCGCACAATAACGACCTGACATAAGAACCATATCATTCAGCTCAATGTTTGAGAAATGCATCGTCACATTCCAAGCAAATTGTCAGAAACAAAACTTTACATTCAGTGTTGTTCCTGGGTCTGATTTTTTCGTAATAGATTTTCTTGGAAAATGGTAACAGATTTGTATCAAAAGGTAATAGATCCTAGAAAATCTGATATTTGACATTCTGAATGTCATTCTTGTAAAACCATATCGCACAAATTAGACAGTTTTGGCAGGAATGAGGCAGGTCACACAGAACTTATGACATAAATATAGAACATAGACCCATAGAGCAGAACATAATTATCCGCTGAACACAGAAATAGATTTTTTAG
Organism: Phaedon cochleariae; assembly: GCA_918026855.4. Lineage (NCBI taxonomy): Eukaryota > Metazoa > Arthropoda > Insecta > Coleoptera > Chrysomelidae > Phaedon > Phaedon cochleariae. Next base: position 27,184,797 of record OU896714.1, on the reverse strand, counting down.
TAACAAAACATCATTTTTTGGTGCTAACAGTAACAAAACATCATATTTTGGTGCTAACACCCAATAGTAATAGATTCATGACAAATCGTAATATTGTAACAATCTCCGTGGAATAGTGATAGATCTATTACAAGAGTAATGACAAGGACCACACTGTTTACATTTACTAGTATCACGTTTTGGGTCCATATACATCATCAGAACGTATCGACACAGACCGTCGATTAGTAGGAATTTATTTGACTAGAATAGTAAGAAATCAGAATAGAAAATCATCAGAACCATATTTCAGCGACTGCAATATGTACAACCCGTAATTTGTCGAACCGTACTTTGACAGACTGCATTATGTCAGAATGTATAAATCACAATAGTATATCGAAAGACTGCCATATATTCAGAAGTGAACTTTGCCAAACCAGTAAATAAAATACTCTTCATGTCGTCAGAATCATAAAAATATATAATCGTAAAGTCATAGAACCGTAAAAGCACAGACTGTAATTCAGCGACCCGTACTCTGTAGACCACCATTTTATCAGAATGAACATTCCCGACCAGCAAACTGGCCGAATTGTGATGTACAGAATCTGAAAATGGCAGAATGCGAAAAGTTCATACCCGTAAAAAGAGAGACTGTCGATTTTTGATACCCGTAAAATGAAAGATCCGTACAATGACAGACTCGTAAAAGCACAGACTGCCAATACTCTAGATCCGTAAAATGCGAGAACCGTACATCGACAGACTCATAATCCATCGGACTACCGGAATTTCCGATCCATAATTCATCAAAACCGTAAAACGACAGACCCGTAAAACAGCAGAATCGTAAAATGACAGACTCGTACAATGGCAGAATCGTGCAGCTACCAAACCCGTAAATTTTCAGAATTTTTTGGATTAAGACCCGTGAAATAGAAGAACCGTAAAATGGCAGAACCGTACATTGACAGACCCGTAAAATATCAGAACCGTACATCGACAGACCGTCAATATACCAGAATGTGTGAGACGCGTGGAGACTCGGAACAAGCGGTAGCGCATTGTTGCCAAGTTGAATCGATAGAAAGTCCTTGCTATACCTACTCAAATCTGATTCAAACTATTTTATGAAGAATTATAGAGGGCTGAGAAAGGTTGGTACATTGTAGTATTTGTGTTTGATAATCAGTTTGATCCGAATCAGGAAGATATTGACATGATAATTTGATTGTATCTAGATAAAGAAGTATATATCATTCTTTTTGTTGAAAAATCATATAACAAAACATCAGACATGTGAATATAACGATGTTTCCTATGTATGATAGGTGAATCTATTCTCGGAGATTCTATAAGGCAGAAATGGAATCATTGTATGTCCATTTCTGAACATATAAATATTGGAGAAAAACATCAAACTTTCAAACTTTTCTATAGTCCAATGGTCTGAGATTCGGATCAGAGTGTATACCTTTCAATTTGATTCTCCAATTAAATAGTAGATAATATAAATAAAGAACTTGTAGCATTTGTATATCGCTATTTCGTTTCGGGAAACCTACTCCCCAAGAGTTTTCGAATCTAGTGATTTCTTATTGTCAATTGTGCTTATATCCCTCACATGACTTCAGTTATAGATGATATACAGGGCGTCCCGAAATTGCTCTACTTGAGGTAGAGGTCAAAATAAGTTGATTGGACCCAATTCGTTTATATACCAAAATGTTCCGTTCGTCAATGGGGTACTTTGTATGTGATCAATGAGGTACTTTGTATGTGATCAATTTCATTTGCTTTCGGATATCATAATGACTTCATTCATCTTCCATGAAATGTCAAATCTCAAGCAATGACGGCTCGAAATACCGCCTGTTGGTTGATCGAGGAGGTGTTACATACATTTTACTTGATTATTTGGGATTCTCCCTCCTCGCTTCTTCAAAATAATAATATGAGCATAATTTCAATATACAGTGTGGTCATTTAAGTGTGCAACATATGGGAATCTTCTTAATGAATTGCACAACCAAAATACAGATAGTGCCAAGAGTTGGTGCATGTTCGATCATCATTTCAGGTGCACTCAGATTAGTTGCAAGTCAAACAGCATACAGGGTAGGTGACAAGATATAAAAAGTGCTCAGGAGTAAAGTACCCGTATTTCAAAAAATTCAGCAGAATGTTATTGAGAAAAGTTGTTCACAATTAAAATTCATACCTAAATACCAAAACATGACTTCCTAAGACATTCTTCAGTTCTTCAAATCCTTTCGTTAATAAATTCCCTTTTTTTTTTCAAATTCAAGCATATTTTTGCATTCAACTTGGATTTCAATTTTTTTAGGAAATCACAAACTTCATGTTTGTTGCAACGATATTCAGCTCAACTTTGAAATTTTGCGAACCCTATTTTCAACAAGGTAAAACATCATTAATGATAATATGCATATTCAAAAACCTTCATTTAATGTGAACATTTTGTATTTGAAATGTTTATGAAAAAGCTGAACAAATTGATCGACAACCATGATATCTTTTGAAAAATCACGGACACCCAAGGAACAGAACAAATGAGGGTTGACAGTAAATATTGAGGCAGTTTGGTGACATACTTCTTATCTAATGATGTTTTACCTTGTTGAAAATATGGTTCGCGAAATCTCAAAATTAAGCTGTATATCGTTGCAACAAACATCAAGTTTGTGATTTCCTAAAAAAATAAAATCCAAGTTGATTGCACAGAAGTGCATTAATTTGAACAAAAGTATGATCAACTGATTTTGTTATGATCAAATTATGAAAGTATTTAGGGTGAATATAAAGAAGAATACAAATTGGGAAGTTATTAATGAAACAAATCGATACACTTAAATAATATGTCTTAGGAGGCCATGTTTTGGTATTCAGGAAAAACTTTCAATTTTAAAGAACTTTTTTCCATAACAGTTTGCTGAATTAAGGGTACTTTACTCCTGAGCATTTTTTATATTTGTTGACCTACCCTGTATGCTGTTTGACTTGCAACGATTCTAAGTGCACCTTGAATGATTACCGAACATGCACCAACCTTTGGCACTATCTGTATTTTGGTTGTGCAATACATCAAAAAAATGTCCATATGTTGCACACTGTACAAGTACAGAGGATTTGCCCCAAAATTTTACTGAAATTCAAATGGCACTCTGTATGAATAATTTTACGTAAGTCGATAGAGCGAAAAAATACCTTTCAAATGACATTTGTTTTCAAAATGGCGGATCATGCAGGAACCTTTTTGTCTGCAATCATCATGGACACATTGTGACGTCATCCGTCGAATTTTTGGCAAGCATCCTTATAAAATAAAAAAATTTACGAAGCAC